>JAPFBL010001259.1:0-20513 GCA_026182355.1 Hermatobates lingyangjiaoensis | reverse complement strand
CGCGGCCGAGGATCTGAGCTTCATCCCCGCGGATCGGTTCGAAGAGCGGGTTATGCGGCAGGAGCCAGACGCCATCCTGGCTGGGGTGGAACTCCTTAACGGTGGCCTCCCCGTCGATCATGGCGGCGACAAATTCGCCGAGCTCCGCCGTGGCCTGAGACCGGACGACAACCCAGTCTCCGTTGAGATTCCGGCGTCCTGCATGGATTCGCCGACCACCTGGAGAAGGAAGAGCTCACCATTCCCGACGAGTTCATGGGGGAGCGGGAAGTGGCCGTCGACGTGCTGTTCTGCGAGAATTGGGTTGCCCGCGGCGATCTGGCCGAGCACAGGGACGAAAGCAGGCTCAGGCATGTCCGGGGGGACGGCTGCTGTGGGCTTGGGGCCGGGTTTGGTGGCGGACTCCGCCGGGCCCAGACCGCGGATATCTACTGCACGGGGCTTATTGCCCTCGCGGCGAAGATAGCCTTTTCGCTCCAGTTCTTTGAGGTGATAGGAGACCGATGATTGGAGTTCAGATCCACGGCGTCGCAGATCTCCCGGATGCTTGGGGGGTAGCCACGGAACTGGATGCCGTCTTTGATCACGTCAAGAATGCGGCGCTGCCGCTCAGAGAGCTTCTCTCGTCCTTTGCCTCTGCATTGTCAGTGCCCTTCGCGGATACTGAGCCGCGTGGGCGTCCTCGGCGAACCTCGGACTCCAGTGGTTCTGCTGCCTCCGGTGTCGCTGTGGTGTCTTCCTGTGTCATCGTTCTTCCGCTCCTGAATCTGTCTGGCCTCATGCAGCTACACGTGTCTGGCCGGGGCAGGACAAGGTCCAGTTGAACCTGCGCTCGCCGCTGTGTTCTTTCTGACCATACATCACCTGTTGCTGTTTCCCTACCAACATGTTCGAAAAAGTTGGACACCGTGTGGACGCTATCGAACATCCGTGCTATCTTTTCGAGTGACGGGCAAATATCGAACGTAGGAACGATGTTCGAAGGCTTGTCCGCCCTTCTTGTCCGGGGTGGATGATCAACTGTCTTCACGGTCTTGAGTGGTGATACTCGAGACGCCACCAGTGAGAGGAGCAGCGAGCATGACATCACCAACGATCACTATCGAGCGGAGGGCAGAAATGCTGCCGCGACAGATCATCCGTCGTCCGGATTGGACCACGGTCGGGTATATGGGTAATTCGAACACTGCAGCGGCGGGAGAGGCGCTATCTCCGCGTCGTTTTGTGGTCGAGTCACGGCGTCGCATCGCATACCATGAGGAACGGACGTTCGAGACACAAAACCGGTGGCAGCGCGCGCGTCGCAGAGCCGGAATGGTCGTGCGTTCCCCCGGTATGGTGTTGCTCAGTGGGGCCTGTGCTGTGCTCTTCATGGGCTTGAGCCCACTACTCCTCACTGATGCATCAGAGGATGCTGCCGTGACCTCCATCTCCGTGAGCACTGCGGATTTCCTGGCTGACCCCGGAATATCGGTTGATTGATGAGCGGGTTTACGATGGACGTCGTCGGCATCCCGGTAGGTCATCAGGAGAAGAACTATGCTTTGTCCCTCATGTCGCTCGGAGCAGTCTCGCGTCCTTGACTCGCGGTCCGTTGAATCCGGGTCGGCTATTCGACGACGTCGAGAATGCAGCCGGTGCGGCACCAGGTTTACGACCTTGGAGCGCTCCATCCTGCTTGTCACGAAGCGCAATGGTGTTACCAGGAGTTCAGCAGGGACAAGGTCATCCGAGGCGTGGGGCGAGCCTGTCAGGGATTGTCAGTATCTGAGGATGACTTGAAGGTACTTGCCCATGAGGTAGAGCAGTCCATCCGTGCCAACCATGGTTCACAGGTTGCCGCCAACGATATTGGCCTCGCGATTCTGGAACCTTTGCGCAATCTTGATGAGGTCGCCTATCTCCGGTTTGCCTCGGTGTACAAGTCCTTTCGCAGCGCGGAGGACTTTGATAATGAAATCCGGTTGTTGCGGGACCTGGCTTCTGATCAGGACGCATCCACTACGGGTCGGGTAGCCGGGGAGAGCTGAACCCGCCCTAGGTGATCTTATTCAGCGCTTTGTGCACTCGCTGCACACTAGCGGTGCGGGTCGTACCGAGGTTCTGCGCGAACAATGCAACGCGTACTTCCTGGATCAGCCACTCAACATCTTTAATCTGTGGAGATGCTGCCCGATGTGAGGGAAGTCGATCCCGGGTTTTCTGCACTGCATCGAGGCATTCCCGGATCTGCTCCGATAGTTCTGCTTCGCGCTCAGGATCCCGCTCCATCATCTCCAGCCGTGCCTGCATGGCGGCAACATAGCGGGGAACATGCCGGAGATGGGCGACGCCATTGCGTGCAATCTGATGTGGCCCCACATAGAACTCCAGCTGGGAGTGCATATCCGTGATGGATTCCCCATCCCAGTTCTCCAATTCGGCGGAGATATCGGTCACGGCCAGTAACGCTGGGGCGATGGCGACAATGGTCTGACGGACCAGTCCAGGGCCACGGTCTCGGGCTGCGGCGACGGCTTCTGCGTACCGATCGGGGTCGCGAATCACGGAGCCAAACTCAGTGAGGAGATCGCGACAAGCGAGCACTCGACACTCTTCGACGAGGGCTTCCGGTCCTCCATAGGGATAGTTTTCCATGGAAACGCGTTGGCGCAAGGGCAAGCCTTTAAGCATCTGCGCGGTCTGCACTCGACAGGCGTTCACCATCATGCGCAGCACGGCGGAGAACTGCGCGCCCGCGGCGGCTTTTGCGGTGGGGAATGCGGTGAGCGCGACGCCCTGATCATCGATCACGAGGGCGGGATACGCCGTAACAGGTTGACCATCGACGATAGATTCCACCGTCTCGGGAATGACGCCAATGCCCTCGATGCTCCATTCGGTGTCCCGAGCAATCACTCCGTCACTGCGAGGGGCACCGTTGGGAAGTCCGGCCCTCGTGGAAGCAGGATCGTTGAGGTACTGTTCGTCTTGCTGTCTGCGATGTGCGGCAGCATCTGCCGGTCCAGGTACCCCGTCCTGAGCCGAGGACTGACGTGCAGCGACCGTGGCAATAGACCGGGTGATCTCGCCGGCAAGTTCCTGTTGAAGCTGCGCCAGGTCTCGTGAGCGTGCTACCACGTTGCCTCGGCGGTCTATCGCGGCGAAAGTCATCCGTAGATGATCAGGTATCCGAGACCAATCGAAGTCGGTAGCGCTGATTCCCGTTCCTCCCAGACTGCGCAGGGCATTCGCGAGGGCCTCGTCCACCGGTCCGTCATAGGGAGTCATCCGGGCCAGGGCAGCCCGGGCAAATTCACTGGCGGGGACCACACTGGTGCGTAGCGGCTTCGGCAGGGAGCGAATCAGTGCGATGCACAGTTCCTCGCGCATTCCGGCGACAAGCCAGCGGGTGTCTGTATCGCTGAGCCCGGCGAGCAACGGCAGCGGAACTTTCATCGTGATGCCATCCGCGGGATCACCCGGTCGGAACACATAATCCAGGTCATATTTCACCGATCCTTGATGCCAAGTATCGGGGAATTCTCGGGCTTGGCCGCCCGATCATCGGAGTTGATCAGTGCATCCTCGGTGAAATCTAAGAGGTGAGGCGAGCCGTGATGGGCCTTCTTCCACCAGGAATCAAAGTGGCGGGCGGAGACGATCGTCTCCGGAATGCGGGCGTCATAGAAGTCATAGAGGGTGTCATTGTCGACAACGATGTCGCGACGCCGCGCCTTCTCCTCCAGTTGGGTGGTCTGTTCGAGAAGGTCTCGGTTATGGCGGAAGAAAGCATGGCGGGTATGCCAGTCTCCTTCGACAAGGGCAGAACGGATAAAGATCTCCCTGGCCGTGACCGGGTCAAACTTAGATAGTGAAACAGTACGGTCGGCGATGATCGGCAGTCCGAGGAGGAGAGCCTTCTCGTGAACCAGCGCTGTGCCCCGCTTGGCAGACCAATGCGGTTCGGAATAGGTGTACTTCACCATATGAGGAGCGATCTCCTCGATCCATTCCGGGTGTAGTGGGGCGACGGTCCGGGCGAATACCTGGGAGGTCTCTACGAGCTCGGCAGCCATCACCCACTGAGGCGGTTTCTTTGCTAGATAGGACGAAGGGTGGATAACGAAGTGGGTATTCCGGGTGCCGATGAACTGCCGGGATTTTCCCTCCCTGAGACCGGTATTGGTGAGCAGGCCACTCAGGAGGGCTTTGTGGAGGTCTTCTTCGGAAAAGGGCGTGGCGGAAGCGTTGGCAGAAGCCTTGGCGGGAGCGTTAGTACTGCGAGAGTTCCGGTTACCATTCTTATCGAGGTCGAAGGTGAGATTGCGGACGTGGCGAAGGTTGGGGATCTGCCAGTGGAGATCCTGGATAATAGTCAGGAATTGTCGAACGAAGTCAATCCACTCTCTGACCCGGACGTAGTGGATAAATTCTTTCTTGCACAACTGCCGAAACTGATTTCCGGAGAGCCGCTGGCGATTGCTTTGCAGATGGTTCCAGAGCTTGAGCAGCGAGACGAAGTCTGAGTTCGCGGCAAAGCGGGCGTGCGCCTGATCTGCCTGTGCCTGGTGTTCCAGCGGACGCTCCCGAACGTCCTGGATACTCAGCGCGGCCACGATGACGACAATGTGTTCCAGTACCTGTCGCTCATGGGCTGCGACAAGCATCCGGGCAAGTCGGGGGTCGGTGGGGATTCGGGCCATATCTCGACCGATATCAGTCAATGGACGATCCGTGGATGTTCCCGAGGTGCCCGTTCCTGAGGCATTCGTGCCTGAGGTGTTCGGAGGAAAGGCACCCAGTTCCTGAAGAAGCTGGATTCCATCGCGAACCGATTTAGCATCCGGGGACTGGAGGAAGGGGAACTCAGAGATATCACCCAGTCCAAGTGCGGCCATGGCAAGAATGACACTGGAGAGATGGGTACGGAGAATCTCGGGGTCGGTGAATTCCGGCCGAGCAGCGAAGTCCTCCTCGGAGTACAGTCGGATGGCGATACCGTCGGAAGTACGACCACAACGGCCCGACCGCTGCCGGGCAGAGGCTTGACTGATCTCCTCGACGGGTAACCGCTGCACCTTGGTTCGGTGTGAGTATCGGGAGATGCGGGCATAGCCGGTATCGATGACATAGCGAATGCCCGGGACGGTGAGCGAGGTCTCGGCGATATTGGTTGCCAGAATTATGCGACGCCGCGGTCCAGTGCTAAAGACGCGGTGTTGTTCTGCGGCGGAAAGCCTGCCGAAGAGAGGAAGAACATCTACTCCTCGCACTGTTACGTCTTGAAGGGCATCAGCAGCATCCCGGATCTCGCGCTCTCCGGAGAAGAAGCAGAGGATGTCACCCGGCCCTTCTGAGATAAGTTCGCGGACGGCGTCGAGGAGGCCGTCGACCGGATCGGCCTCAATCTCGGTACCTCCCTCACCGGCGGCATCGGCGTCGACTGTTCGAGTGAGTGGACGGTAGCGGATCTCAACAGGATAGGTGCGGCCAGAGACCTCGATAATCGGGGCAGGGGTGCCCTGTGCGTCGGCGAAATGGCGGGCGAAGGAGTTAGGAGCGATGGTTGCCGAGGTCACGATGATTTTGAGATCCGGCCGTTTCGGCAGGATCTCGCGGAGATAGCCCAGAAGGAAGTCGATATTCAGACTACGTTCGTGGGCCTCGTCGATAATGATCGTGTCATAGGCACGCAGAAGCCGGTCATGTTGAATTTCGGCTAGGAGGATGCCATCGGTCATCAGTTTGATGGCGGTGGAATCTGAGACAGTGTCGTCGAAACGAATTTTGTAGCCGACGCGCCCCCCAGGTTCGCCGACATACTCCCCAAGCTCGTCAGCGATGCGTTCAGCCACACTGCGGGCGGCGATGCGGCGAGGTTGGGTGTGCCCGATGCGTCCTTGAGCGCCGCGACCCATGGCGAGGCACATCTTCGGTAGCTGAGTGGTTTTCCCGGAACCAGTTTCCCCAGCGACGATGATCACCTGGTGGTCGCGGAGCGCTTCCATGATTTCCTCACGGCGAGCAGAGACCGGGAGGTTTTCAGGAAAGCGGAGGTTCCGATCGAGATTTTGGCACAGTGGGCCCCGTGTTCTGGAGTGTGCGGTTCCGGAGCGACGGCGTCGCTCGGAACTCTTCTGCACTGGCGTGCTGTCGTCGGAAACCACCCGGTGATCCTATCATCGGCGTGTTTTGCGTCGATGTCGAGACTGCCGGACACAGTCCCGGTTGACAGGGTTGTGCCCGGCACTCCACCTGCGGGGCGGCCAATGTCTCCAGGGGAGTGGAGATGGCTTAGCGAATCTGCATGGTGGGCTAGCTGGCGTCTGCGATCTGCAACGCCTGGGCGACGCCGGCAATGGTCGCGGCGATCTTGACAGACTCGAAGACTTGCTCTTTAGTGAGGCCTTCCTCCCGTACAGTCTTCTCGTGGGCGATCGTGCAGTGCTCACAGCCATTGAGCGTGGAGACAGCCAAGGAGAATAGCTCGAAGTCTGCCTTCTCAATACCTGGCTTGGAGATGACATTCATCCGCAGGCCCATACGGACCTGGGCGTAGTCGTCGCTGAGCCAACCGCGAGCGCGGTAGGCCACATTGTTCATCGCCATAATGGAGGCGGCGGCGAGAGCGGCCTTGTAGGCCTCCTCGGAGAGATGGGTTTGCGCTTCCTCAGAGATTTCGGAGATGACCTGGTCATTGCGGGTCGCAGCGGCGGTGGCGACGAGGGTGCCCCAGAGCTGCTGCTCGCTGAGCTCGGTAGAGCGAGCGAGGGAACCGAGGTTGAGCTTGAGGTCCTTGGCGTACTCAGGCAGGCCCTCTTTGAGGTTGTCGATGGACATTACTTGAGTGCCTCCTGGACGACCTCGAGCTTGTCGATGTTCTTGGTCGGATCATTTGCCTGCCAGTTGCACGCACAGACCTCTTCGGACTGCAGGGCGTCGAGGACGCGAAGAACCTCGTCAACATTGCGACCTACAGCATCCGGGGTTACGGAGACGAACTGAATCACATTGTCTGGGTCAACGATGAAGGTGGCGCGATCAGCGACACCGGACGCATTTTCTACACCGAGGGCGCGGATGAGGTCGTGGCGGACATCGGCGAACATCGGGAAGGGGACACCCTTGAGCTCAGGGTGGGTGGCACGCCAGTTGAAGTGGGCGAACTCATTGTCCGTGGAACCACCGAGGATCTGGGTGTCGCGGTCTTGGAAGTCCTCATCGAGCTTGCCGAATGCGGCGATCTCGGTGGGGCAGACGAAGGTGAAGTCCTTCGGGTAGAAGAAGACGACCTTCCACTTGCCGTGGTACTTGTCGAGGCTGACGGACTCGAAGTAATCATCGGGGGACTGGGCGTTGGCCTCGTGCAGGTCGCCACCCTTCAGGGCGGTGAGCTGGAAATCGGGGAACTGTTCACCCACAGTGAGGATAGACACGGTAGTTGCCTCCTAAGGCGAAAGATACTAGATCGCGGATCGCCAACAATTATGCCACGATGCACTCCAACCCGCAAGGTAAAGGCAATAGGTTTCCAAATTTGCAATAGGAGCAATCTATATGTCTGTCGGATAAGAATCCAGTTCGACAACGGAGTAGCTTTATAGGCATGGCCAATAAAGAGTACCGTCCGACCGTCTCCCAGTTGAGGACCTTCGTGACCATCGCCGAGAACGGTCACTTCGGTACGGCCGCGCAGCGACTGGGCATTTCCCAACCTTCACTCTCCCAGGCGCTCGCCTCGCTCGAACAGGGCCTTGGCGTCCAGCTCATTGAACGCTCAACCCGTCGAGTCATCGTCACGCCCATCGGTACCACCCTGCTCCCGTATGCTCAGACCACACTCGATAGCTTGGACGCCTTCGTCAGCCATGCCCGTGGCGCACAAGG
The DNA here is from genome assembly GCA_026182355.1 of Hermatobates lingyangjiaoensis. Classification (NCBI taxonomy): domain Eukaryota; kingdom Metazoa; phylum Arthropoda; class Insecta; order Hemiptera; family Hermatobatidae; genus Hermatobates; species Hermatobates lingyangjiaoensis. The sequence continues at coordinate 12,644 of JAPFBL010001259.1, read as the reverse complement.
CGGGCTGGTTGGCCCGATTAACCTGGGCATGATCCCCACGGTGGCGCCTTTCCTGCTCCCGGAGCTCCTGCGTCGACTTTCTACTGTCGCTCCTGGTCTGGAACCACGAATCATTGAGGAGCGCACCTACAGTCTGATCGACTCGCTCAAACACGGGGGCCTCGATACCGCCGTTATCGCCAGTTCGGTCACCGCCGCAGTCATCGAGAGCATCCACCTCTATGACGAAGAATTCATCCTCGTGATGCCCTCAGGGCATCCTCTCTCCGGACGCCGGGACCTCAGCCTCCACGATCTCAGCGATCTCGACATGCTGCTGCTAGATGACGGCCACTGCCTGCGCGAACAGGTACTTGATCTCTGCCGGACCGCCGAAGTTCGGCGCGATCCGACTCAGGCAGTAACGCGTGCGGCGAGCCTCTCGACAATTGTGCAGTGTGTGATCGGGGGACTGGGGTGCACGCTCGTGCCCTTAAGCGCGGTGGCTGCAGAATGCGATCGCCCAGGACTTGATCTGGCCACCTTCGCTGGGGGAGCGGATACCGTTGGACGTTCCGTCAACCTGTGCTATCGAGCCAGCTCGAACAGGGCCGAGGATTTCGCCGCTATCGCCGACAATGTTATTCAGGCTTATGAGATCGCGGTCATCGATAGTAAGCGAGTCCTGGAAGAGCGTCTCCTCCACGGATAAACCTGCCTGTCGTCGAGGAGGCATGAGGTAGCGCGACCTTTGACTAGCCTCGGTGCACGTGCAGGCTCCGCAAACCGAACTTCGCCCTGATCGTCCGTGGCATCAAGGTCGATAATCCCCTCGAATACCCATCCGTGGTCACCATCCGGGTCATCGAGAATATGCCGCGCCGTCCAGGCCCGGGCGTCCGCAACCTCCTCGGCACCAGACCCAGCGACTCCCTCGACCAGGAAGAATAGCTCCCCGGACCGGGCCGCCGTATCCGTGCCAAGATCGTCGTATTCCTTGAAATAGGCATCCATCTCCACGGGCCAATCGGGCGGAGAATGCAGGTAGCTATCCAGGTCAGCGAGTTGACTCTCTCGCTCGAAGGCGAACAGTTCGATATGCCGGAACATATAGTTACGGACCATCCTGCGCAGGGCCCGCGGATTCGCGGAGAGCACCGTGGTATCCCCGACACCGAAGGCGTGCTCGGCGACCTGCTCCGCCGTGACAGGGGCATCCGGATCGGACATCGCCGCCCATTCATCAACGAGAGAAGAATCTACCTGCCGGATGAGTTCACCGAGCCAGACCAGAATCTCCTCCAGTTCCTCGGTCCGGTGCTCCGTCGGGACGCTATGGGACAGCGTCCTCCAGGCGTCTGTCAGATATCGCAGAATGACTCCTTCCGCCCGGGCGAGGGAATACGTAGATACCAGATCGGAGAAGGTCATCGCCTTCTCGATCATCTCCCGGACCACGGACTTCGGGGAAAGGTGGAAGTCCTTCGCCCAGGGATTGCTCTCGCAAAATATGTCGTAGGCCTGGTCGAGCTCTTCTTTCAGTGGCATATCCCAGGTGACCTCCTCCACCAGGGCGGTCCGCTCTGTGTAATCGACGCCCTCTGATTTGAGCGCGGCGATTTCCTCACCACGGCGGGCGCGTTGCTGAGCCTGGAGAATCTGCTCCGGATCGTCGAGAATCGCCTCAACAGTGCTGATGATATCGAGGGTATATGTCGTGCTCTCGGGATCTAACAGGTCCAGAGCGGCAAGGGCGAAGGGTGACAAGGGCTGATTCAGTGCGAAATCCCGCTGGAGTTCGCGGGTGAGGCTGGCATCTCTACCCGAGGGAGTATCGGCGGAGTATTCCTCGACAATGCCGGCGCGGAGCAACCCGCGATAGAGGTCAATCGTGGTGAGAATCTCCCGATTCTGCTTCGTGCGAGTATCGTGATTGCCCCGGAGCAGACCGCTCAGCGCGGCATAGGTCCATTGCTCTCGGGCAATGACGTTGATGAGCATGGCGTTGGTCATTCGGAACTGACTGACCAGCTCCTCGGGCTCGGCGGTAGTTAGCCGTTCGAAGGTTGATTCTGACCAGGTGGTACGCCCCTCGGGGCATGTTTCTTGCGGAGCTTTTTCAGTTTCTTGGGATCGGTGCCTGCCTTCTGCCGCAGGCGGTAGTTCTCAATCTCATGGTCGGGTGCCTCGACAATGACGGTTCCCTCGGTGTCATAGCCAGCGCGTCCTGCTCGACCCGCGATCTGGTGGAACTCCCGAGATTTCAGGACGCGGTGGCGAACACCGTCATATTTCGCCAGGCCAGTCAGGACCACCGTGCGGATCGGAACGTTGATACCTACCCCGAGTGTGTCGGTACCGCAGATCACCGTCAGTAGGCCTTGTTGGGCGAGTCTTTCCACCAAGCGGCGGTATTTGGGCAGCATTCCGGCATGGTGGACGCCAATGCCCTGTCGAAGTAGCCCAGATAGGGTTCGCCCAAAGGCCGAGGAGAACCGGAATCCGCCGATAGCCTCAGCAATCGCGGCTTTGCGCGTTGCGCTGGATTGTATATCGCCCAGGAGGTTCAGACTGGTGAGGGCTTGGGCACGCTCTGCGGCTTCCCGTTGAGAGAAATGCACCAGATAGACCGGTGCTTTGCCATCCGCCAAGAGCTCTTCGACTGTCTCATGGACGGGGGTGTAGACATAGTGAAAGTCCAGTGGAACTGGTCGGATTTCCCTTGCAACCGTGGTGCTGGTGCGTCCGGTGCGCCGCGCTAAGTCCTCTTCTAGCCACCTGGTGTCACCAAGCGTGGCACTCATCAGGAGGAACTGCGCCCGTGGCAATTCCAGGAGGGGAACCTGCCAGGCCCAGCCGCGATCCGGTTCCGAGTAATAGTGGAATTCGTCCATCACGACCTGGTCGATATCGGCGTCCGCCCCATCGCGCAGGGCGATATTGGCCACGATCTCCGCTGTCGCGCAGATGATCGGCGCCCGTCCATTGACGGTGGCATCCCCGGTCATCATCCCGACCTTCTCCGGGCCGAAAACCTCGCAGAGTGCGAAGAATTTTTCACTGACCAGTGCCTTGATCGGTGCGGTGTAGAAGGTACGCCGCTCATGGGCGAGAGCGAGGAGATGGGCGGCTATGGCGACCAGGGACTTCCCCGAGCCAGTAGGGGTGGCGAGAATGACATTATCTCCCGCGGCGAGCGCGGTGGCAGCCTCCTCTTGCGCTGGATAGAGGCTGATTCCCCGGTCACGGGCCCATGCGAGGAAGGAGGCGAGAGCGGCGTCATCGAGAAGAGATTCAGGGACCTCTGCCAGATCCGCCAATTTATCGGTGAGCGTCGGCGGGACCGGAGAGGCGGTTGTATCCGCTGTCACGGTGGCGTTAGGGTTCGCGGGGTTCACGAACACCACCGTACCGTTGGTGTCCGTGAGAACCGGCAGAGCCCGCTAGGGTCAGTATTCGCTGCCGGGTGTCTCTGGCCCCTCAGCGCCATCTATGCTGTCGGTACCGGCATCGCCATTAATACCGTCGCTGTCGCCAGCATCGTTCGGTTCCTCCGTGCCGGCTGTGCTAGTACCGGCATCAGACCTTCCAGACGCGGTATCAAAGGGGTCTGGACCATCTGATGAATCGGGCAGGGAGGTTGCGAGGAAACGCTCGAACTCCGCACCCAATTCATCGCCGGAGGGAACCTCCTGGCCAGGAGTGAGAAGGCTATTTTCCTGCTGCCGACGCAACCGTGCCATCTCAGTGTCATACTGACGCTCCAGGGCTGCAACTACGGTCGCGATATCGCCGGAGTCTTCGACCTGTTCGGCGAGCTGAAGACGCACCTTCTCCATATCAGCCTGGAGAGCTCGGAGCGGAAAGGTGAGATCACCTACCTTGGCCACAGTGTGCAAGAGGCCATAGGTCGCCTCGGGATAGTCCGAGGCGGCGATGTAGTGGGGCACATGGGCAGTAAGACCGACTGTCTCCAAACCCGCTCCCGCCAGGGAGAGCTCGATCCGCAAGGCGGCGGAGCCCGGGATGAATCATCCGTGATTCCCACCGCTGCAGATCAGAAACGAGGTCGGGTCCGAGGAATGAGCGGAGACCACCAAAGGGCGGGTGTGAGGAACTGTCATCGGTGCCGCGTAGAGGGCGATCGCGCGGTTCACTCCAAGATGAGTGGACAACTCGGTGACGGCGCGACTGAACGCCCCCCAGCGCAGATCCGGTTCGGGGCCCTCCAAGAGAAGGAAGGGGGAGCCGGCGGAATCCTGCAACCGGTGGAGGGTGAGCGCAAGCTGTTCGGCATCGATAAGACGGCTGCGGTCGATAGTCACACCGGGTCGACGTGACCGATAGTCGATCAGTTCATCGACGTCGAAGGTTGCCACCGGCTGGTGTTCCAGGGCCTGGAGTAGATGTTGTGCTGCCTGGTGGACGCCCTGTCCGGCATCGGCGTAGCCGTGGAGCGCGATCACCAGGGGCATCTCACTGGTGGTCTCGTGAGAATCGGCGGGAGCCGGGTATTCAAGCTCGTACATTCGGTTGTTTTCGGACATCGTCCGCTGCTCCTTTCACATCGATACCGTCGGCGAGATGCTGTTGGTGGGGTGCTATGGATTCTGAGGCTCTTCGTCGTCAGCCCAGCCTAGCAATCGCAGATGGCGTATGTGTTAGATAACAGGGCATACACCGGTGTTATTCCCGTAGCTTGGTCTTCTCCCAGGATGCCGCTAGCTACAGGGAGGCAGCGGCATCGCTGCGCGAACATAGGGGAGTAGTGCCCAACAAGGCGCTAGAGCGAAGAGCCCAGAGAGAAGAGTGAGAAAAGAATTAACTGCGAGCGAAATGGGCCCGCTCACCGAGCTGCGAGGTGAATGCCCAGGCATCCTCGACAATGGTGGTGAGGTCAGATCGGCTGGGAGACCACCCGAGTTCCGCGATGGCGCGGTCCGAGGAAGCGATCAGGGTGGCGGGGTCCCCACCGCGCCGAGGAGCAACTTTGGCAGGGATCGGATGCCCGGTAACTGTTCGGCAGGTCTCGATAACCTGGCGCACGCTAAACCCATCCCCAGAACCGAGATTGAAGATGCGATGGACGCCGGGTGCATTGGATGCTGCGGCGAGCAGATGGGCATCTGCGAGATCCAGAATGTGGATATAGTCGCGAATACAGGTCCCATCCGCGGTGGGCCAGTCATCACCGAAGATCATGATCTGCCCACGGGCGCCCAGTGCGACTTGGAGAACTAGGGGGATCAGGTGCGTTTCCACTGCGCGATTCTCGCCGATCGAACCGTAGGCCCCCGCGACATTGAAATAGCGCAGGCTAGTGGCTCCCAGCCCATAGGCGGCGGCATAGGAGGTAATAATGTTGTCGATCGCCAACTTCGAGGCCCCGTAGGGGTTGGTCGGAGCGGTGGGGAGTTCCTCGGTGATCGGGACGATCTCCGGCTCCCCATAGCAGGCCGCGGTGGAGGAGAAGACGAGGTTATCGACCCCGGCAGCGCGCATCAGATCGAGCAAACCGAAGTGTGGTCACCACGTTGCCGGACCAGTATTTCGCTGGGGTGATCACGGATTCCCCAACTAGCGATTTCGCCGCAAAGTGAAAGACCGCTGCGCAGTCATCAGCGAGGACACTCGGAGCGGCATCTAGCACGTCAGACTCAAGGAATGCAGTACCGGCGGGCACTGCCTCTCGGTTGCCCGTCGACAAATCGTCAATGACCGTGACGCGGAAACCCCGCTCGACGAGTACTGCCGCACAGACACTGCCGACATAGCCCGCCCCGCCAGTGACAAGGACGTGGCTACCTGGAGTCAGCGGCATACCCGCTCAGTCCTCCTCAACGATGACCCGGATGGCGTGTCCGAGTCCATCAGGCACCGTGACCGTGCCCTGCTCCGAAGTGATGGTCAGACCGTCAGGGGTGTCCTGTACGGTGACGACAGTCCCGGGGCGGATACCGAACTGACCGAGTTTGGTGATGATCTTGTGCTCAACCTGGACAATCTCGTTGAAACTGACGATGCTCACCCTGGTCGGGGTGCTCAGATCAAGATCGGACGCTCGGTGGGAGCTTGAGGGATTGGCCACCGAGGTGACACCCAACTTCTCCAAACCGGGTACTGGGTTACCGAAGGGGGAGGTGTCATGATCAGCAATGACGTTGAGAAGGCGCTTCTCGACTTCCTCACCCATCACATGCTCCCAGCGGCAGGCTTCGTCATGGACGGACTCCCAGGACAGTCCGATGACATCGACAAGGAGACGCTCAGCCAGGCGATGCTTACGCATGACTGCCGTCGCGTGGTCACGACCTTCTTCGGTGAGTTTCAGGGAGCGGTCATCGGCGACCCAGAGCAGCCCGTCGCGTTCCATGCGGGCGACGGTCTGGCTCACCGTGGGACCGGACTGCTCCAGCCGCTCGGCGATGCGCGCACGCAGCGGAGGGATACCCTCCTCTTCCAACTCGAAGATGGTCCGGAGGTACATCTCGGTGGTATCGACGAGATCCTTCACTCGGCAAGGGCCTTTCTCTGATAGTCATACAGACTAAGACTGGCAATGACCCATAACCTACACGTTTCCTGTCGAGGTAGGGTCATCCCCGCCGAGTCGGGGGTCTAAACGGCGTATTCCCGCAGCTTGTCCGCGCGCTCACCCTCGCGCAGCTTTGCCATGACCTCGCGCTCAATCTGGCGTACGCGCTCGCGGGAGAGCCCGAAGCTGCGACCGATTTGATCGAGGGTGCGGGGCATACCGTCATCAAGGCCATAACGCAGCTGATTACGTCCTGTTCCCGCTTCTCCAAGGTGTCGAGAACGGCGCGTACATCCGAGTGCCGTAGTGAGGCAACGACCGCAGCCTCAGCGTCAGTGGAATCCGAATCCTCGATGAAGTCACCGAGGGGTGCTTCCTCATCAGATCCCACTGGCATATCCAGGCTCACGGGGTCACGAGACTGCTTGAGCAGTGTCTCGATCTTGGATTCATCGATGCCGGATTCCTCGGCGAGTTCTTCATTCATCGGCTCGCGGCCGAGGTGCTGGTACATCTCCCGCTTAATCCGGGAGAGCTTGTTGACCTGCTCAACGAGGTGAACTGGTAACCGGATGGTGCGGGACTGATCCGCCATGCCGCGGGTGATGGCCTGACGGATCCACCAGGTGGCGTAGGTGGAGAACTTGAATCCCTTGGCGTAGTCGAATTTCTCCATCGCGCGGATGAGACCGAGGTTGCCTTCTTGAATGAGATCGAGAAGGGGCATACCGCGACCGGTGTACCTCTTGGCCAGGGAGACGACCAGACGGAGGTTGGCTTCCAGAAGATGGGTGCGAGCCGCGCGTCCATCCCGGGCCAGGATCTTCAGATCCCGCTTGCGGGCTCGGGTGAGGGTCTCACTGTTTTCGAGGAGATGCTCGGCGTAGAGTCCGGCTTCGATGCGTTGTGAGAGCTCGACCTCATCGGCTGCGGTCAGTAGCGCGGTCTTACCGATACCGTTGAGGTAGACGCGTACGAGGTCAGCAGAGGGGTTTTCATTATTTCCCCGGCGCCGACCCTTATCGCTGGTGTGGGGCTTCTCGTCAACGTCATCACTGAATACCTGTGAGGTCTCAGCAGAATCTGAGGAATCAGAAGACTCAGCGGCGTCTACATCGACGAGGTGCGTGACATCACTGTCAGCGGCATCATCTGTGGCGCGGGTGCTGGTGTCATCTTCGGAATACTCCGACGTATCGAGAGGTGCCTCACCGGCGAGTGCGCTCTCGTCAAGGTCATTGATATCGGCAATGGTGTCGACATCGGCCAGGCCTGTGTCCAGAAAGTCTTTGTCGGTCGAGGTATCGACGTTCCGTGCGGTGCTGCTGCTCATGCGGGTGACCTCCTGGGTTCGTTGTCCGAAGCGCTCACCGATTCAACGGTCGTGCCTCAGGAAATGTTCCCGCGGCACGTGCGAGTCAGGGATTGACGGTGCTAGGGGTCTCTGACACGCATAACCTTCTTTGACCTGTGGTGATGCGGTGTTCGTGGTAGTGAATCTGGAGAAAGAACGTTGTGGTTGTCAGTCATCTGATCATGAACGCTACCCCACAAAAGGGTTGGTTAGGGTCACATTTCGATAACGACTGTGAAAGGGCCTTGGTTTACCGAGGAAACCTCCATCACGGCCCCAAAGATTCCAGTTGCCACCTGCAGGCCACGCTCCCGGAGATCGCCGACGATGAGCTCGATAATACGCTGAGCCTCTGGGCCCGGAGCTGCCGCCGACCACGAGGGACGCCGTCCCTTTGCCGTGGCACCCATGAGCGTGAACTGGCTTACCACCAGAATCTCAGCGCCATTGTCTACCGCGGAGGCATCACGCACACTATCCCAGCTGCTTCCCAGTGGAGGAAGAATGCGCAACTCCGCAATTTTCCGCGCCATCGTGCGCCATGCCTCGGGATCATCCTCGCGTCCGACGCCGAGAAGCGCTAAGAGTGCGCCCCGGCGGAGACCATCCCGGTCACCATCGACTTCGCTAACAACATCACCCTCGACGGTCACTTGTGCCCGCGAGACGGTGCTAACCACCGCCCTCATGGCGTTTGCTCGCTGTGTCCAGTGAGCTCAACGGGCAGGAGAAGTCCATGGCGAATCAGATCAACAACCAAAGGAACCATGGCGGTGGCGAACCGCTCGATGTCGAGGTCGTGGACGGCACAGTAGAGTTCCGCGGTATCACCCAGGGTGAGGCCGTGCGGGTTCAATCCGGCGACGATGGCGAAGAGGGGACTGTCGATCTCATGACTGAAGCGCGGACCATCGGTGCGGCTGAGCCGAAATACTACACCGCGAAAACCTGCCCCCGAAGGGTCCGGCAATTCCACGGTCTCTCGGGCGACGGTAGGTCGAACAGCGAAGCAGGAGTCCAAGATGCTCTGCTGGTCCTGTTCGGCCAACCACTGTGCCCGGAGGAACCATTCGGCAACCTCGTCGCCGAAGAATCCGAGATCCGGCGTGGTGATCTCTTCGACGGTCACCTCGGACGGGCCCTCAATACGCTGAAGATGGACATAACCCATTCCTATGCGGCAGATTCCGTGTTGGGCGAAAAGGTCGAGCCATTGGGCGCTACGTTCACGCCCTTCGGCTGTGCGTAGATCGCAGGACTCATCACGCAGCCAGGTGCGCACATAGGTCTCTGGATCTACCTCGTCACGCTGTATGACCCACGCCCGTATTCCGGTGTCCGGCAGCCATCCGGCAACCCGAGCCGCCGGTGATTGCTCAATACCGGTGGCCCAGGCACCCAGTAGATGGGCTGATCCTCCGGGTGCCAGGTGTTCAGCGCTTCCGGCGACCACAAGTTTAGTGGCCCCGTCGAGCTTCAATCCAGAATCCCGATAGATATGGCCGATACCCCCGTCACCGATCACGAATGGGGGATTAGACACGATCCGGTCGAAGAGTTCGCCGCTGATCGGCTCGAACCAGCTTCCTTCTCGCCACTGGACAGGGGGCTGACCCCCACCGCTGCGCCGAATGCTGCGTTCGGATGCCTTGGCAAAGGCGAGAGCGCGGGGATGGATATCCGTGGCCACGACCTGGTCGGCGGACATACTGAGAGCAAGGACGCCAGAACCAGTGCCAAGATCGAGGAGGCGTCCTACATGGTCATCTGGAACCTGATTGAACAATGTCAACGGCGCCTGGCCCACGCCGGGCACATGGCTGGGGCCAGGGATACGAATATCCATGGAGGCATCAGGGTCCGACGCAATGAGAAGCTCCACCCCACGATGGCGCTCACGGTTGACTGGTCGAATATCCACCGTGCATATAAGGCGACTATTCCCACTAGTGGTGGGCACGAGCACGGAGGCAGAACCAAGGCGGTCAATAAGCTCCTCACCGAGAATCTTCGTGAGTTGATCGCGATCCACCGGCTCCCGGAGAAAGAACGTCAGTGTGAGGAGGCGGGCGCGATCATCGGGGCTTGAATGAGCCCGGTAGAGAGCTGCGCCCGGGTTGCCGTGCAAGACTTCACGGTACCCGGCTGCTCCCAGCACGCGGTGGACCATCGCGGTGGAGTAGTCCAGCGCGGTCAATGCGGTGACCAGGTCGCCGAGAGCGGGAGAGGCTGGATCGGCGATCGTCGGTGAGATCGGTGCCGACGGCGCTGAGGACTCCTGTGCTGGGGTATCAGAGGGAGAAAGCGGTGTCACAGGTAATGGTCCTCATCGGAAATGATCTCGTCATTGTCGGTGGACTCGACAATGATGTCGACGTTATCGGCCATCGTGGCTGCATCATCTGCATCGATGACCACGGGAACTGCGACACCGGGTGCGAGAAGACGGGGCTGGGTTTGTGTGGCTAAGGCCTGGAGCCCGTGGGCGCGTTGTTCCCGGACTAAGGCGGGCTTGTACACCTTCGGCCTACCCTTTTCCGGTCCCTCTCCACTCTCATTAGCCAGTAGTACCGCGATCCACGGCAATGGCAGAGAGACCACCGCGATCAATGCGGCGAGGGCGGGGCTGTGCAGCCATCCATAGACAGCGACAGCTGCGATGAACAAAGGAATGCGAGCGAGTTGAAGCCCGGCGTAGAGGTGGCGCCGATGCCGCCAATTCGCCATGGGGGAATGCTGTGCCGACGTAATCAGGACGGTATCTGCGCTGGAGGTACGGCTATGCCGACGTATGCCCCGGTGATGACTCGGGTGCTTGGCGATCTGATCCTCCGCTGCCATGTGGACCACCGTAGTCCTCACCGGGGCCCATAGCTCAGTATGGGCCATCGGATCTGGGCACTGGGTGGAAAAACGTGATGCGCATGGAGCATGATTGATGACCGTGAGTACTCCCGCAACATCAACGATTGAGCGCCCCGACGTCCGCACGGATGAGGAGACCTCGAATGACACCCCCAAGTTCTTCCATTACGTCAAGAAGGACAAGATCGTGGATTCGGCAGTGAACGGTCGAATGGTCGTCGCCCTGTGCGGTGAAACCTTCCCTGTCACCAAACAAGCCAAACCAGGCTCCCCGGTCTGCCCGGATTGCGAGCAGATCTACAACGGGCTCCGGAAGAAGTGAGTTCCGCCTCCCTCGGTACCACCGCCGTTCTTCCTGCTGGACTGCGCACTTGGCAGCGGGAGGCGCTGCAGAAGTACCTAGACACTGCTCCGCGAGACTATCTCGCGGTGGCGACTCCCGGTGCGGGTAAGACCACTTTCGCCCTGACAGTTGCTCGGGTCCTCCTAGATCAGCGCGTCATTGAACGCGTCGTCATTGTTGTGCCCACCGAGCACCTCAAAAGCCAATGGGCGGCTGCGGCGGCGCGGTTGAACATCTCAATTGACGCGGAGTTCGCGAACTCTTCAGCGGTGAACCCCTCCCATGACGGTGTGGCGGTGACCTACGCCCAAGTGGGGATGAAACCGACAAAGCACTACCAAGTGGCCACGGCGCGCAAGACATTGGTGATCCTCGACGAGATCCACCACGCCGGGGACGCCAAAAGTTGGGGCGATGGCGTCCACTTCGCCTATGAACAGGCAGAACGACGACTGGCTCTGACAGGAACCCCTTTTCGGTCCGATGACTCACCCATCCCATTCGTGATCTACAAGGACATTGAGGGGGCCTCGGTATCCCAAGCAAACTACACCTACGGTTACACCGAAGCGCTTGCCGATGGCGTTGTTCGCCCCGTTGTCTTTCTGTCTTATTCCGGAAATACCCGCTGGCGCGATTCCGCTGGCGAGGAATACGAGGCCCGGCTCGGTGAACCGCTAAATGCCGAACAGACCGCGCGGGCCTGGAAGACTGCACTCGACCCGAAGGGGGAGTGGATTCCCGCAGTTCTTGCCGGAGCGCACACCCGTTTGCTCCAACTGCGTCAGTCGATTCCGGACGCCGGAGGGTTGGTCATCGCCACCGATACGACGACTGCCCGGCATATGCCAAGATTCTCGAGCGGATCAGCGGTAGCCCGGTAACGGTGGTGCTCTCCGATGAGGCGGGTTCCAGCGAGAGAATCAGGGAGTTCTCCGAGAGCACTGATCTGTGGATGGTTGCTGTACGTATGGTTTCCGAGGGGGTTGACGTGCCCCGTCTGGCCGTGGGTGTCTATGCTACCTCGGCGTCAACGCCCCTTTTTTTTGCGCAGGCTATTGGACGTTTTGTCCGTTCGCGGGGCAAAGGGGAATCGGCGAGCGTCTTCCTCCCGAGTGTTCCAGTGCTTCTCGACCTCGCCGCCACCATTGAGCGTCAGCGCAACCATGTGCTCGGTGCTCCTCACCGCGTGAATGAGAGCTGGGATGACGAACTGCTTTTTCAAGCCAATCGGGAGGAGACCGAGCCTGATGAACAGAAGAATTATGAGTCGATCGGTGCGGAAGCAGAGCTCGACAGTCTCATCTTTGATGGCTCGAGCTATGGTACAGCGACGATGGCCGGTTCCGCTGAGGAGCAGGAGTACCTCGGTCTACCGGGGCTTCTGGATGCCGAGCAGATGAAGACTCTCCTGAGGGCTCGGCAGTCAGACCAACTTGACGCTAGAGCGAGGGAGGACGCCGCCCGCAAAGGCCGTGAGCGCGGGAGGGAGGACGCCAGCGACATCCATGGCGCGAATAGCCATCGCGATCGGGTAGCCAGTGAGGAACTTCCAGATCTACGGAAGA
>JAPFBL010001258.1:0-19935 GCA_026182355.1 Hermatobates lingyangjiaoensis | reverse complement strand
CACTGCTGAAAGATCCCCCCCGCCTTCCCACCTCTTATCGTGGTTTGATCATTGATTATTTCACATGATTATGTGAATATGTTAATGTTAATATGTGAACATAATTAATTATACTACATATTCACATAAACACGTGAAATAACAATCAATGATCAAACCACAATAAGAGGTGGGAAGGCGGGGCTGGGATCTTTCAGCCGTGACAGGCGGTCTTCGTCAGAGTCAAAAGCCCAAAATGAGTTGGTTTTTGACTCTGACGAAGACCGCTTGTTACGGTTGAAAGATCTTAGTCTTCTTTTCCCATTTTCTTATTGTGGTTTGATCATTGATTGTTATTTCACGTGTTTATGTGAAATATTTTTATCGATATATATATATCACTTTCACTTACGACATCTCCGACAGACTTATCACCTTTCTTGACGTTGACGTTACTTTAGACAATGGAACACTTCTTGACTTCCGTACATATTAAACCCACCAACTCCCAACAGTACCTCCATTACAATAGTTGCCATCCATCCCATGTTAAAAATTCTATACCTCGATCCTTGTCTCTCCGTATCCACAATATCTGCAATAATCTCCAAGACCGCAGACATCACCTTAACCTCTTAAAGGACAAATTTTCTGAACGATGCTATCCTCGCTCCTTCATTGATAGTCGTTTTTTACCGGCTGACATCTCCCACCAACCCAGACCCAAGAGAGATAGAAGTAATACTTCCTTCTTCTTGACGACCTACTTCCCTGGCGCTTATAAGCTTCGTGCTGTTATTAAGGAGTCTTTTCCGATTCTGCCTACTTCTACTTCTACTTCTTCCATCTTTAATCAGCCCCCTTCTATTTCCTACCGTAAACCTGCCAGTCTGAAAAGCATTTTTTCTCATATTTCCCCTCAGCCTTCCAATCCTGTTCTTGGAATGAAACAATGTGGACGCCGTGGCTGTCAAACTTGCCTGATTGTAAATCCTAATCCTTCTTTCGATTCCCCTCTCCACCATCGTTCCTACCCGGTTAAAGTCAATTCCTCCTGTACCTCGTGCAACTGTGTTTACCGACTGGATTGCACTCAGTGTGACTCTTTTTACGTTGGTTTAACTTCCAATAAGTTGAGCCTTCGTATGAATGGTCATAGGGCTTCAGTCGGTCAACGCAGTAACTATCCTGTAGCCATCCATGCGAACTCGCATGGTCTCAGTTTCAATGACTGTTTCAGGGTTCAGATCCTGAAACAGATCCCCGAATCCAACAATAAAGTTACCCTAAGAGCTTCAGAGGAAGCATACATATGCTTACTTGATGCTCGCTCTTCCCCTGGACTCAACCTCAACCGATAATTTTTTTTTTATTTTATTTATTTATTTTATTTTTTTTCTTTATTAATTTTAATTTGATTTATCTACTTTTTTATAATTTTTTATAGTTATGATTTTTACTCGTTCCTTTTTACGTCTTAATTTGGCTCTTCATTTCCTTCCCTCCCTTCCCGCTTGGTGGTAAGTGGTGGGTTCTCTGAGTTCAGTTAGTCTTCCTGCGGGACTCTTCGCTCTTCACACCTCCTGATGACGACGATGGTCGAAATATCGATGTGAGTTAGGTCTGTGTCTTTCTGTGTGAATTTATTTTATTTTAAAAAAGTCCGCTGGACCGTTTCTTTTAATTGTGGTATATATATATATATATATCGGGAAACTAATCTTCAAAAACTTAAATGCAAATTCACTCAGCGTGGTTATCCCCCCAATTTAATCAATAGCCGAATCATCCCTGCCAATGTCAACTTTTCCACTAATAACAGAAGAGAACCCACTACTACTGCTTCGCTTCTTACAAATTATTTCCCTGGTGTCCATAAATTAAGAAAATTTATTAAAGAACTTTACCCTATCCTTTCCTCTTCCCCCTCTACCGTTTCAGTTTTTAACCAGTTGCCCCGCATTTCCTTTAGAAGAGCCCCCAATCTCTCAAATATTTTTCCCACCGGGCCGGCAAACTTATTCAGAATCCCCAAAGCAGTGGTGGCCTACAACGTTGTGGACGTCGGAGATGTCTTACCTGTCCCATTGTTGATTCTGGGTCTTCATTTGAGTCTCTAACTAATCTTAATTCTTACCCTATTCACAGTCCTTCCTCCTGTATCTCCACTGACTGCGTTTACCTCTTGAAATGCACCCAATGTGATGCTTTTTACGTTGGTTTAGCATCTACGATGCTGAACCTTCGGATGAATAATCACAGGCTTTCGGTTGGTAAACGCAGCAGTCTCCCTGTCGCCACTCACGCTAATTCCCACCATCTCAGTTTCAATGATTGTTTCACAGTCCAAGTTCTTAAACAAGTCCCCAGTGATAACAGACAAGTTACTTTAAAAGCTTCTGAGGAAGCCCACATTTGGCTCCTGGGGGCACGCTCGAAACCTGGCTTGAATTTAAATCGTTAGTTTTTTATTTATTTATTTTTTAATTTTTTTTATTTATTTATTTTTTGTTTTTTTAATATTTTTTTATTTTTAATTGTTCTATATATTTTCTTTATTTTTTCTTTTCTTAACCTTTTTCTACCTTTCAAAAACATTTTTTTTTTATTTTTACTCTCGACTTTCTAGTTCCTTTTTTATTTGTCAATGCCCTGAGGCATTGAGAGTTTGATTTTGATCCTGGAAAATTGACCGAATCCCGATTACATTATACACCTATTCTATCCAACGGTTGATATATTATTGGATTTTATATATATATATATATATATAAAGCGTTCACATAAACACGTGAAATAACAATCAATGATCAAACCACAATAAGAAATGGGAAAACAAATGTTGTTTTCCCATTTCTTATTGTGGTTTGATCATTGATATATATATCAGATTCAATAATAATCGACCGTTAGATAGAATAGGTGTGTTCTCTAATCGGGGTTCGGTTAATTTTACAGGATAAAAAGTCAAACTCTCGTTGCCAACGTTTCGGTTTTATTTAAAACCTTTTTCATAGGCAGAGGTAAGAATTTTTTAACTAAGCAAATGAAATTTACATTATTTAAAGGAACAACAATGTTAACCGGACAAAACCTTCGACCAGACTGAACAGTCTAGTAAGAGCAAATTGTAAGAAATTTCTGCAATTGCAGAAAACATCTGGTGAGGGGTTGAGAAGAATGGAGGGAAGTAGAAACACCTCACCAGAATTTTCTGCATCTAGTGTTTCAGTTGGGTTTTTGACTCTAAGGAAGACCGCTTGTTACGGTTGAAAGATCTTAGTCTTGTTTTCCCATTTCATATTGTGGTTTGATCATATATATATATATAAACTCAGCAAAGAACCTCATTATCCAGAAGATGACTGATGAGCAGTCGAAACATGTCGATAGTAGTGATAGTAGTGGAATTAGAAGATTTGAAGATAATTGAAACATTGGAAATGTTCTGTACAGTAGACGTAATCTCTCCCTCTCTCTTGTCTCCTAAAGAATGATATTCCATAAAATTTGAATTAACAAGTCTGTTTCATTATTCTGTGTGTTACTCTTCTTCGATTTTCAACTTATCAGTTCAGTTTCAAACATCTTTCTGATTTTATAGCAAAAATTAATTACGATAATTAGAGATTTATTATCATGAGAAAAGGAAGTAAGTAATTTGAAAAGTCAAGGGGAAAATGTAATTCTGAACAACGCTCTTTGAGTGTTACTACAAAACAGAAGGAAGATAGAGACAAAAGTACAGCAATGAATAAATAATGAGAAAAGGAAAAAAAATCTGGAGTTGCAGTTATTCTATTGATCTCTCACTCCCTCTCACAATCTCTCTTCCTCCCTCTCTCTCGCTCCTTCTCATTCATTCTTTACCTTATTATTCTCTCTCTCACTCACTCTCTCTCTTCCTCCCTCTCTCACTCCCCCCTCTCTCTCTCCCTCTCTTTCATTCTTTACCCTACCAATCTCTCTCTCACCCTCACTCTCTCTCTTCCTCCCTCTCTCACTCTCTCTCTTTCATTCTTTACCCTACCAATCTCACTCTCTCTTTCCCACTCTTTCATCCTTTACCCTACCAATCTCTCTCTCTATCTCTTCCTCCCTCAATCACTCCCTCTAACACACTCTCTCTCTCCCTTTCATTCATCTCTTACCCTATCAGTCTCTCTCTCATTCTCTCCCTCTCTTTCATCCTTTAGCCTATCAGTCTCTATCTCTCCCTCACTCATTCTCTCTCACTCTCTCTCTCTCTCTCTCTCTCTTTCATTCTTTACCCTATCAGTCTCTCTCTCTCCCTCACTCATTCTCCCTCTCTCAATCCCTCTCTCTCTATCTCCCTCTCTTTCATTCTTTACCCTATTAGTCTCTCACTCTCTCTCTTCCTCCCTCTCTCACCCCCTCTCCCACTCTCTCTCTCCCTCTCTCTTTCATTCTTTACCCTATCAGTCCCTCTCTCTTTCATTCTTTACCCTATCAATCTCACTCTCTTTCTTCCTCCCTCTCTCTCTCCCACTCTTTCATCCTTTACCCTACCAATCTCTCTCTCTCTCTCTCTTTCATCCTTTACCCTATCAGTCTCTCTCTCTCCCTCACTCATTCTCCCTCTCTCAATCCCTCTCTCTCTCTATCTCCCTCTCTTTCATTCTTTACCCTATTAGTCTCTCACTCTCTCTCTTCCTCCCTCTCTCACCCCCTCTCCCACTCTCTCTCCCTCTCTCTTTCATTCTTTACCCTATCAGTCTCTCTCTCTTTCATTCTTTACCCTACCAATCTCACTCTCTTTCTTCCTCCCTCTCTCTCTCCCACTCTTTCATCCTTTACCCTACCAATCTCTCTCTCTCTCTTTCTCCCTCAGTCACTCCCTCTAACACACTCTCTCTCTCCCTCTCATTCATCTCTTACCCTATCAGTCTCTCTCTCTTTCTCTCCCTCTCTTTCATCCTTTAGCCTATCAGTCTCTCACTTAATCTCTTTCTCCCTCTCTCTCTCTCTCATCCCCTCTCACTCTCTCTTTCTCTCTCTCTCTTTCATCCTTTACCCTATCAGTCTCTCTCTCTCAATCCCTCTCTCTCTATCTCCCTCTCTTTCATTCTTTACCCTATTAGTCTCTCACTCTCTCTCTTCCTCCCTCTCTCACCCCCTCTCCCACTCTCTCTCTCCCTCTCTCTTTCATTCTTTACCCTATCAGTCTCTCTCTCTTTCTACCTTTTTTATTTTTTTTTTATAATGAAGGCAATATTAAAAAAAACCACTGGAAAATACATATTTTGTGCAGTAGTTTTTTTTTCTTATTAAAACTAATGTTAAAGTTTAAACAAGTAGGATAATTTAGTTTTACGAATGATAGGAAAGTCAGATATGGTTGAGACGAAGGATTGGTGGTTGTGGGGGAGGGGAGCAGTTTTAGCTTTTAGTTTTTATAACTTTCAATTAGATGATAACATTTAAATGGACTTTCTCTACCTCGGGAGTTAATGTTGAGTGAAAATGAACAAGTTTCTAAGAGACTTTCAAAAATTCAATCAGTGTTGGTAAATCACGCAAACAACGTGGTCAGAAACTGACATCTTTCAGCCACATTCCAAAATATATAGTATTTATTTCTTATTAGAAAAATCGATCGTTCTATATTAAATAGATATACGAGTATATAAAATATAAAACAAGATCTTACATAAACACGTGAAATATCAATCAATGATCAAATCACAATATAAAAATGAGGGGGGGGGGAGAGAGTTGAGTTTTTGACTCTGACGAAGACCACTTGTTACGGTTGAAAGATCTTAGTCTTTTTTTCCCATTTCATTTGTGTTTTGATGATATATATATATATATATGTATATATATATATATATATTCGTAAATTTTGGTAGCAGTCCTTCCTTGATACACACATTATTGAAAATGACACCAAATTTAGCTGATACCTGTTTCTTAACAAGTTTCTCAATTTTTCTAAATAACACTCTCGTTATTTCGTCTACACAATAAAGCACATCTCCTATGGTCGACATGTTTCGAATGATCAACATTCATCATCAGGACGTGAATAAGATCTAATGTGAAAACCTGGTTTAATATATACACAGAGAAGGTAGAAGGGGGGTTTTTTCCATAAAGTTTAAGATAGTTGGGCGTTAATCTGTGGGGTGAGTGGCCTCCCGGCATGCGTCGCTACCTGCAAGGGTTTCTGGCCGCCCTTGATGCGAACTAAATAGCTTCAAAATACGGCTACTATTTTCCACCTGAATATTAAGGAGTGGCTTGAATTTTTGAATTAATAGAGCCTCTAAAATTTTCAGTCTATGGTGGTTACTCTCATTTTTTATTATTTTGGTATTTGCAACCAGCATTTCTCTTGTTAATTTAACATTATGTTTGTCCTGCGTGTGTTTTTTGGGGGCTCCGGCCATTAGGTGCATGGTGAGCCTTCTTGATAGGGATGTGGTAGTCATACCAATGTACGAGTGTTTTTGGGTTTCACAGTCCCCATTAGTACATGTATACTCGTACACCAGATTTCTTTCCTTTAAAGTTGAACCCTTGTCCTGGTTGTTATTCTTAATAAACAGGCTACTCACACGTGGGCTTTTATAATAAGTGACCAGTGTTACTTTTTCGTTATCGTTTTTACAACTAACATTATTTCTTATAATGTCTTTCAATATTCTTTCATCCAGCTTGTGTTGCTCAGAAAACTGGTTCTTATAATAAACTTTATGAACTATAGCTTGCCTATCTTCATTGATTCGCTTTACACTTCTTACCTGAAGTGTAAAGTAATAAGAAGTGTAAAGCGAATCAATGAAGATAGGCAAGCTATAGTTCATAAAGTTTATTATAAGAACCAGTTTTCTGAGCAACACAAGCTGGATGAAAGAATATTGAAAGACATTATAAGAAATAATGTTAGTTGTAAAAACGATAACGAAAAAGTAACACTGGTCACTTATTATAAAAGCCCACGTGTGAGTAGCCTGTTTATTAAGAATAACAACCAGGACAAGGGTTCAACTTTAAAGGAAAGAAATCTAGTGTACGAGTATACATGTACTAATGGGGACTGTGAAACCCAAAAACACTCGTACATTGGTATGACTACCACATCCCTATCAAGAAGGCTCACCATGCACCTAATGGCCGGAGCCCCCAAAAAACACACGCAGGACAAACATAATGTTAAGTAATAAATGGTGCAATTTAAGTAATAAATTTTCTAAGAGCATCGTTGATTTGAAAACTACTATATTGGAAGCCTACTCAAATATTTACGCTGTTCCTACAAGCACGTCTTAATTTAACCCAAGAGCAACTACCTTAAGTCAACTTCAAGCCTCCTTAATAGTATTTGTTTAAATAATTCCCTTTCATTCTTTAAACATTACTAAAATTAACAGCAAGCTTTTATCTTTTCGCTTCGTTAATAAATTATTTTATAATAATTTTTTTTTTGTTTTTAAAACAATAATATAATTGTTAATAGAATAAAATGCAGTTTTAAAAACAGATAATATTATACACAATAAGTAGGTAAAGTACAAATAATCGTAGGTGTCTTATAACAAGACATCACGGAATACACATACAGAAAAAAACATGTAACCGGATACCGGTAGCTTTTACCTAGGGGTAGTAATGGAGTGATTATGCGACTCTAATAGCCTCTAGTACCCAACTCCAACTTTTGGGCTTCGCAAGGCTACTCTTTTAACCTGCCATATGCAGGGACAAACGAAAGAGGAGGGAATGTGACCAGGGGCTAGGCCTGATCTCCTTCGTTTCACATCCTTCCAACTCCCCAAATCCTCTCCTCTTATCTCAGCCTCAATCCAAGGCGTTATGTCATCCGTGTCAAAGGATAGATGATACAGAGGTTACTGTATTACGAACGGAGCCTCAAGGGTACCAGGCGACCCCCTTGAGTAAATAGCCTTAATCCGGTTGAGGTGTTCCACCAACAGAGCTTCAAGGGTTTTCCCCTGTATGATACTAAGGAGAAAAAAGTTCGGAGACCATCCTCCAGAAGCGCAGAAGGTCCAAAAGCGCTAACTAGTGGGAGTCAACCTCCCACAAGTGCACCTAAGGACCCGAAGAAGGAAAAAGGAAGTCTCTCCCGAAACGTAGAGAGTCCGACTGGGCATTATCAATGATTATTTGAGCAGATTCTACAAAGAAGAGGAAGAAACACCGTTACACCTGCTGGCTGACTATCAGGCAACTTTGCTACACAAAGTAAGTTCTTCAGGACACTCAACAAAACCATAGAAAAAATGTTACCTCTGGACCCAGCAAAAGTGCTGAGCTTCTTGGAGGCGTTAAAACTAACTGCTGGGGTACTTTAGTACAGATGGGGGGGAAGTACAATAATTTTTTAAGACGCAGTGCCACAGTCACCTTCAAATAATAACAAAAAAAAAACCTATAGCTGGCAGTAAGGCATAAAGGCAATCATTCTATGAAAATCATAAATGCAAAAGTCGCAGGGCTACTTAAAAATGTTTATTTAAATAAAGGTTTGGTTTCAGTTTATACCAATATATAATTAAAGATACAACTAGAAAACACAAAAAAGAGGCTGACATTCACGGTTCTCAATCATTTCGGCTGTCTTACCATCTTCAGGAAAGGAGAAAAAGAAGAAGGACTACAGGAGTGGGGGCAAGAATGCGTCCACCGACTATTATAAAAGTCATATTCCAATATAAATATATACGTTTCAAAGTAAATTACAGGAACATAGTAAATAGAAAAACAGACTTACAGTCTCTAATTTTCGGTTTAACCGTCATCAGGAGAGAAGAGATTGGGACACCAAGCGCACTTGCGAAACGACGGTTAGAAACCCGACTTGATATATATATACAAAACTATAGTTTATCGGGGCTCGGTCAGTTCTTCAGGTTCAAACTAAACTCTAATTGCCAGCGTTTCGGTTTTTATTTAAAATCTTTTTCATAGGCAGAAGTATAAATTTTGAAACAGTAAACTAAGTAATACTTATTTTTTCTGTTTCAAAATGTATACTTCTGCCTATGAAAAAGGTTTTAAATAAAAACCGAAACGTTGGCAATGAGAGTTTAATTTGAACCTGAAGAACTGACCTAGTTCCGATAAACTATAGTTTTGTTTCTATTCCACGGTTGATACATTAATCAATATATATATATATATATACAAAACTTAAGTTTATCGGGACTCGGTCAGTTCTTCAGGTTACGGTTTTTATTTAAAACCTTTTTCATAGGCCTACAAAAACAGAGGAAATATAAGAAACTAGCAGAACTACCCGGCGTTGCCTGGGACAAAATAAGAAAATAATGAAATTATGGCTAAGTATTGAATGAAGCAAAGAATCTAAACTTCTAAGTATATATTTCTATCAGAAATTCTATAACAGTAAAACATATTTTCTAACAAAACAAAACTTCATAACATGTTAACAAATTAAGTTTCTTATAAACAGAGACACATTCCATTATTGAGGTTTAATCCCAACTAAAATTCTGATACAAAAAACATTTAATTTTTGTCAGGTTTAGGTTTGAGCTTTAAGAAGGAAGAATTTAAGTTAATATTTATTCTATCAAATCATAATAAACATATCAGAGTACTTCATGATAAACAACATATTTTGTCTTATCTTCTGGTGCAAGGATGTATAAATTTTTGGAACTACCAACTCTTGAACATCCTACATATAACTGTCCATGAGAGAAACATGGTTCAAGCAGATGCAAGCCAGCAACTGAAAGAGTTTGTCCTTGCGATTTGTTAATGGACATTGCGAAACTTAGTTTGACGGGAAATTGTAGACGCTTGAAATTGAACGGAACATCTGTTGGAATGACTGGAATTCTTGGGATAAAGACATCCTGCCCTTTACCACGTCTCTGTATCAGTGCGCTTGGTTTCCCTTTCTTATCTCTCCTAAAGACGGTTCAACCGAAAATTAGAGACTGTAAGTGTGTGTTTTTAATTTCTCTACGTTTCTTTATGTACATTGAACTGTATTTGTCCATTTCGGATCGTATTTTCATCAAAAAAGTGTATATATATATAACACAACTTTATTTTACAAAATTAATACTGTTACTTTTGTAAATTGAAATGTCCTTTATATACCTTTCCAAATTTAGTCTAAACATTGTTCTTATTTTATTTTTATTTTTCAAAGAATTGCACCATTTTCATCTGGTATTTCACCATAATTAGAAGTTATTGCACCATAACTTGGGGGATTGCCTCTGGTACCCCCTTAGTTTTGTTCATTTACCCCCAAAGACCTCCCATGCCAAGTTTCAGCCCAATTGGTCCAGTAGTTTTGATTTCTATAGAGAACAAACAGATATATAAACAAGACACTACGAAAATATATATTAGATAATACAATCATTCAAAAATCAAACAGACATAAAAGTGTAATTAGTTACAATTAAGAAATTACAATAGAAATTTTGACTCGATCTAGTATTAATAGCCTATAAACGTTACATAACCTGTAATTATTATGAGTATCTAAGAGTAAGCTTATATCGTATTTAGTAAGCTAATACGATACTTGCTCACTAAATTATATAAATATATATAAAAGTTTTATATATTTTTATGTTTTAACTCCATAAAAGTATATAAAACTCTAAACAGGAAGAGCTTTAGAACTTATTTCACTAACTGTAATAATTATTTCAACAAATATAATTATTAATTTTGTATTGCTTAGTTAATTAAAATGGTTGTGTTCGCCTTGGCAAAGTTACTAAATAAAGATATTAATGTTACATTTTCAATATTGACTGGTGGCAATATGAAGAGACAGCAGGTCAGTTTATTATCTATAGTCGGCGTCGGTAATAACCATTCTTTTGATTGAATTAGGAGGGGTGACAAATTGCTGACCACCCCAGGCTGAAAAGATTAAAGTCTGCAACTAAATGAACAGACTGATTTTCACTGCATGGTTATATGTTTGGTGGTGATTCATTAAAATCAGAGTTGATTATTACAGTGTTACTGAAGATGAACATTCACAAAGGCCTCTAAGGATCAAATGAAAACATTGAAATAAGTAGCTTAACATATAAAGAAAGGTTCATGACGTTTGACGACTAGTATTCCAATGTTACTGAAGAAGAATTTCACAAAAGCCTTCTAAAGTTAAATGAAGACCATAAGATAAACAACATTCCACATATAAGTTCATACTGTTAGAGATGATGATTACAGTGTTACTGAAGAAGAAGATTCACAAAAACCTAAGGATCAAATGAAATCCTTCAGATAAGTAGCTTAATATATAAAAAAGGTTCGTGACGTTTAAAGATTAGTATTCCAGTGTTATTGAAGAAGAATCTCAAAAACCCTTCTCAGGTTGAATGAAGACCTTAAGATGACCAACAACCCATAAAAGAGTTCATATAGTTTACGGGTGATGATTACAGTGTTACTGAAGATATGATGAAGGTCTTATCATGAAGATATGATAAGAAGGTGTTCCTTATGATAACAATCTTATTGAAGAAGAATACATACTTCAAGGAAGCTATGAAGACAATAAAAACATGGATTACTCTCAATTCTTCATTTTGTAACATGCTCGTGAGCATTCCTCTCTTCTTCAATAACACAGGAAATCAACAAATCGAAATCCCGTTCATAGAAATATACAGTGACCAGCATTAGCAATTACTATACATAATCGAAGATAAAAACTACATGATCACAAGTAGATGCATTTGAGTTATTTTTAAGCAATGTTCTGGAGCTAAAACGTTTTTGCAACAGGAAATAATAATTTTAATTAAAATTGATAATTAATCCTGTGATATAAAAAACACATCATCATACTTTTAGGGAGTATAATCATCAGAATATATTCTGATTATATCGTTTTGTTGCAGTCATTGTAGGACAAAGGGTCATCAAATGCTATATATTTGTCCACCAGTACGTTTAGAATTTGGTGTAATGTGGTAGTACTTCAGTTTGACTCTGTTAGGGTGTTGAAAACTATTTGTTTGTATGTATATAAATATGAAGTATGAAGAAGTTGATAGAAGAAACATTAAACATAAAAGATGTTCCTGAACTTTAGAAATGATGATTGCAGTGTTAGTCGGTTTGTTAAATTTCTTTATCACTATTTCATTTATAAAACATTTATTTGAGTGTCATTAACAAATTAAATAAACCATAAATCTAATATTTAATACACACTAACATTAAATTATTTACGAATTGATGAAACTACAAGAGAGAAATTAGAAAAAAACATTTTGAATTTGTTTCGAAAATAAGAACTAGTAAAAGCATAAGCAGTCGTCGTGAAACTTCAATTTTTCAGGTTAATTTAAAAATAATCCAAGTTTAATTTAATTAATTTATTACTATGAAAAATTTATTTAGGAAAAATAAAAATATGGAAATCAAAGTAATAATAACCATTGTTATTATAAAAGTGAAGGAAGTAATGTATACAAGGTTTTTTCATTACATTATATTTGGTCTATTAATATTGTTCAAATTAATATTTATAACAGTTTGTCAACTTGAAAATACATACTTACAATACTAATGTTTAAATTAAACTTGAATTATATTAAATTAATCCAAAAAAGATTTACTTTATTAAATTTATTGTTAAATTTATACAAAAAAGTTGTATAAATTATTTATACATTTGTATTTCGACTATATATATTGCAGTTATTTTTAAGCTCAAAATTAAAAATAAAGAAATGAAATGTTTAATAAAATATTTACTGATACTAATTGAAAAATTAACATCAGTAAATGTTTATTAATATCACTAAGGAAAAATGAAAATGTGGAAGTCAAAGTAAGCAAACCATTGTTATAACAATAGTGAAGGAAGTGATTTATACAAGTTTTTTAATTAAATTATATTTGGTCTATTAATAAACTTGAGTAATGTGGATTAACCGTATTTAATTTAAATTAAACTTAGATTATTTCAATTAACCAAAAAATGTTCTAGTACTACCCCAACAAACCTGCTGCTGTTTTGAATTCAGTGGTTTCCAACCATTTCGAATTCTCGCCCCCCTTCATTAAATAATAAGTTCCCTGCGCCCCCCCTCCTCCACTCTGGTTTAAATATTGCTATTTACTGTCATAGTCGGCACAAGTCAGAGATAAAAAATGATACAATACATAATTATGTACTCATATGTATGATTGAATGTATAGGCTTACCTTTACTAGTGTGATGGTTGCGCTTGCTTCTCTGAGCAGAGTTTCTCAAATCTTGGAGAATGTGATGAAATTGAGACCCGTAATTCCTTTTCTATTACTAAGCGAGAACGGTATTTTGTTTTGAGAACAGCAACTGAACTAAATCCTGATTCACACAAGTATGATGTCGCAAAACGTAATAAAATAAAAACGTAATAAAGTAGCATTTGAAATAATTTATAATTGTATTTAGAAAAATTACTTAGTAACTAAGTAATTTTTCTATTTATGAAGTGCTTGGGCCCCCCCTGGCAGCCCTTCGCGCCCCCTTAGGGGGGCGCGCCCCACAGGTTGGAAACCACAGAGTTAAATGAAGATTATGAGGCATCTTACAACAGATATTTTTTTTAAATTACATTATTTCGTCTTTTTTTTAGTTAGTATGGTATAATTTTTGTTAGTATGGTAAATACCATCGACTTACAGCAAGACTAAGATAAATGGAGAACCTTAGTATGTTATTTACTGTCTTTAAAAAGGAATATTATGTAACCATGTAACGTTATGTAATATTGTTAATATTATGTAAGAATGTAAAATAAAACAAGTTGAAAAAATGGTAGTATTAGTTGTGAATCTAAAATGTAGATTCAATTTTAAAATTCTAAAAATTAAAAGAATTGAAAGAATTAGAAGAAACATTAAGAAAGAAAGAATTAAAAGAATTGATTAATTTCGTGTGAGTAAACCAAAAATCTAAACTTAAGAAACAAATATAATTAAGAAACAAAATAAATATGTTCAGAAATAGCATTGTATAACATCTAAAGCAAAACTAAAAAGTTTGTTAAATTTCTCTATTACTATTTCATTAATGAAACATTTATTTGAATGTTATTAACAAAGTAAATAAACCACAAATCTGAACTTTACTTGGAATATTTAAAACTCAAAATAGATATGTTCAGTAAGAATGTTTTATAACATTTCGAATCAAAACTAAACAGTTTATTAAATTTCTCTATTCCTATTACTTCGTTTATAAAACATTTACTTGAATGTCATTAACAAATGTAATTAAATTAGGTAATTTTGGAATAACTTTACAATTTCATAGTACAGTTAAATTACATTAAAACAAGTATAACAAAAATTAAATGAACAGAAAATCTACTAACCTTGATTTTGATGTAGTAATTCTTTATTCTTCTGTTTTGTTAACCTTTTGAACAAAAAATAAATGTTAAACTGACATCAAACTTAAAAATGTCATAAATCTTTTTGGTGTAAGTTCTGTACATTGTGTAAAAAAGTATACAGTGCAGTGGATATGAAAAAGAATGAATTGCCACACGGAAGCCATGATGATTTATACAAGTACTGTTAGCGGGAAATGAAGCCAGTGTTACTACAATAGAAACAATTATGCTTCGAAAACAGACGTATTAAACATTCCAAATTAAATTTAACAAAAAAAAATATTATATCAACGTAATGACACCAATTTTATTTTTCTCTACGACACATAAAGAAATATAAATTAATAAATAGTAAATGAATACACTATCATTAAAAATAATGAAATTAGAATAATAGCAGAAACAATTAGATTAAAATAATTGGTCAGTTCACCCAATTGTTTCATAATACAGAAATGACCAAGTAAAATCAAGGCACATTATTATTAATGATATAAGAAGCAGTGTAAACAGAATTCCATCTCGAATTTAAAGAGAAATTGGAGACGATAAATGGATTCCTATTTCTTTTATAAATTGTAATATTTAAACTCTTTTATCAATTAAGTTGCTCATAAATGTTAAACTGTATATCTGCTAAGAAAAGATGAATTGAAAAGGATTTAAATAAGAATAAAATAATACAAAGATTTGTCTAATAATTTCCTTTTTCCGGTCTTAAAGACAAATGGCTGATTTTCATGAAAAAAGAATAACTGTTTAAAAACGACTTCATTATTATTATTATTATTATTATTATGTACTTCTTTATATGCGATTTATAAAATTGTAGGTAAAGTAAAAACCTGATAAATGCACCTCTTAAATGAAATCAACATTAACTGATAACATTTAGCTCATTCTGTATTGATATGGTGCTGCCATCTGTAATTGAACATAAAACTACTATCAGTCAACTATCCTGAACTGCTTTTAAATGAGTCTTTTAGGTTTAAAAATGATTCATGTGTCGTTTATAAAGGATCTTATTTCTATAAAAAAGAAAATGATAAAATAAATATAGTGGCCAATACAATGTTTTTAATAAAGTAGTAAAACCATTACCACTATTAATGCCTAACTAACAATTGATAAGGAACAAACAATCAAAAAAGCCGATTCAATTAATATTATTACTATACTTTTGTATAAGTTTTATTGTAAATAAATGTAAAATAATATCTGATGAAAAGTAATGTTTAAACTTTATGTAAATACTAGCTGGTGTGACTGATAATGACTGGGGAAAATATAAAATCAAATCTTTAAAAGAAAGTTAATATAAATAATCTGTATTTGGAATACAAATCTTTAACTCATAACTAACATAATACAGCCTCGAGACCGACGGCTTAACGTCCTCTCCGAGGGACAATGTGCTCACATTTGTTTACTTCGAGCGTGAATAAATCGAGGACCAGAGTGGGTATTGAACCTTGGAGCCAACAGTCCAGAGGCGAGCATGTTACTACTGAGGTAACCTCAATCATGTATGACACGCGTGTTATAGGTTTGCCATCTCTGGCATAAATCCTTTTGATTTTTACTGGAAGTGGTTTGCAGATCCTATTAAAATAAACAACTCAAAAAAGAAAATATATTGGTACATAGACTCTTTTGATTTATAACTCTTAAGCTGTTATAAATAATGTCAAATTAAAAATGTTAATTTTCTTTCAAAAGAGAAATTAAAATTTGACATGTTAAATGCATAAATCATCTCTAATGAAAAGTGTATTGACTGTTAACTCTGTATAACCATGATTAGAGAGAAAATAAACACTAAGTCTTCAAAAAGAAAATGGATCAAAAAAGGTTCAAAAAGAGCAAGGCGTTTCTAACAGTAAACATTCATCGTCAGGTCACATATGCCTCAGTAAGGTGATGTCTATATATCTACATGGGTAGTAATGGAGTGATTATGCTCCTCTAATAGCCTCTAACATTCAACTCCAACTTTCAACCTGTTGGCTCCGAGGCTACCCTGTTAACCTGTTATATACAGGGACAAACGAAAGAGGAGGAGAAGGTGCTCAGGGGCTGGGCCTGGCCACCTTCGTTTCACAACGTTCATAATACCGAAATCCCCTTTATTTATCTCAGCCCCAATCTAAGGTGTTATGCGATCCGTGTCAAAGGATGGAGGATAAAGGGGTTACTGTATTATGAACGGAGCCTCAAGGGTACCAGGCGACCCCCTTGAGTAAATAGCTTTACTCCGGTATGCGGTGCTCTGCCGAAGCGGACAAAATACCACCGATAGAGAGATACAGGGATTTTCCCCTGTATGGCACTAAGGAGACGGAAGTCTGGAGACCATCCTCCGGAAGTTCAGAGGGTCCAAAAGCGCTAACTAGTGTGAGCTAACCTCCCACAAGTGCACCTAAGGACTCGAAGAAGGAGAAAGGAAGTTACATTCTCTTGAAACGTAGGGAGCCTCAATGGACATTATCAATGATGGTTTATTCAGATTCTGCAAAGAAGAGGAAGAAACACCGTTACACTTGCTGGTTGACTGTAAGGCAACCTTGCTGCACAGAGGTAGGTGCTTCGGGACACTCAACAAAACCATAGAAAACTTTTACCGCCGGAATCAGCAAAAGTGCTGAACTTCTTGGAGGCGTTGATGCTAACTGCTGGGGTACTTTAGTACAGAAGAGGGGAAGTACAATAGTTTATTTTAAGACGCAGTGCTATAGTCACCCTCAAATAATAACAATAATATATCCACATTGCTTAATAAAACAGCTGTCACACATCCTGTTCTCCCGTTCATCAGTCCTTCGCTAAATATAGTAAACATATATACTTATATTATCAAAGAAAACATTACTTATTCTTACCAAGCGTAAACTATTTTCAACAAATACTTCTCATAATATAAATATTGAATGAGATTATAAGCAAACATGCAACAGCAGCTCTTAGTTACATGCAATTATTAGTATTTTCTTATCAAGATGATGCTCAAACCAATAATAATTAACTAACCATTATACCTCTAGTGCAGTGATTATCAACCTTTTCTTCGTCAAGGCACCTTTAAATAATTTAAAAACTTGTCACACTAACAATGAAATAAATTTAAAAAAAAAACATCGTTAATTAACTGTTATACCTATAATACGATCTATTTTGTAAAAAAAAAAGCAGACGATAATAATTTTCAATGGAATATAAAGTAAAATAAAATTACGAAGTAAATAAAATGTTTATTTAATGATAAATTACAAACTACATTTAATATTTATATTTGGGCGGATATAAAAAATATTAATTCAATCAAAGTTAAAACCTATAATAGCTTTCCTTTCTCTGTAAACTTACTGTCGTCACGATTCACACCCTAAAAAACTAAAATCGACCCCCCCCCCCCCCACCCCGGAGAACCCCTGCTCTAGTAGATGAGTATGTATGCCGGTGTGTGCTTGAGTGAGTTAGTATTTATTGGCTGTTTCCTTATGTGAGTATGTATTGGTTGGGTTTCTCCACCAGCCAAGCAAATCTCGGTCATCTGTTTTATCTAAATTATCTATTTTATAAGAAATAATCCTTGGTTTAATATCCATACATCGTTATACTATACATAATATCTGTATGTATAAAATACAAATTTGTCATCTGTCCAATATAGAAATGAAATTAGAGACATTTAGATACAAAGAAACATATGTATGTATCTTACATAGGTTAGGTTAGGTAGGGTGGCAGTCCCACAAGGGAACACACATAGGCCTAACACTGGGTCCTTTGTGATACCACACAATCAAGATTGATTCTACACAGCAAGTCCTAAAGTTTTGCCTAGCTCAAGTGTATTTAGAGTAGGGAACTTTAACGAGTACCTGACATCATACAGACACGGGACCGACGGCTTAAAGTTTTCTCCCAGGGATGACGTGATCAGATTTATTAACCTTCCGCGTGAATAAATCGACGGCCAGGTGGGGATCGAACCCCGGACCTACCAGTTCAAACGCGAGTATGCTAACCGCTGAGCTACCTGGCCCCCATGGATCCTTATAACTTTTTTTCAGGGAAACTAATTACGGTATTTTGATTTTGATCAGGGTCTTTTTTCGGGATCTACCACTCATATTTAGAAATTCTATATTAATTTTCTTTATCTGGAAACAAAACTTAAGTGTATCAGATTATCAAAACTTAAGTGTATCAATCAGTATGACTTGTATCGCTCTCACAAGGTTTGAGATTGAATTATAAGTCAAAATTTGTACATTTTATTGAAAAAAAAATATTTTCCGACGTTTTAAAATTCTGAATATATTTTTCGTTTGTTCCATTTGTAACCCCAAAAATAATGTCAAAATTTCAAAACTCTAGGGTTATCAGTTTAGGAGAAATAAATGTTTTAAAAAAAACGGTTTTTTGGCAAAAAAAAGTGACTTTCCCATCATGCATTATTCTTTCCAAACAATAGGGATCTTCGTCTTTATGGGGCCCATTTTTGTGTAAAATATCAACTTGATCCATCAAAGATTCTGGACCGTAGCGTGGTAACAAGCAATGCTAACACACTCACCCACCCACCCACACACACACACACAGACATCATCGTAAAAACCTCATAAAACAACTTCTGGGACCTCAAAACATGTAATTCCGTCAAAATCTCGAGATCGAATTTTTTCACGATCACTATACTTTACTTATAGTAAAGTAAAAAAAGAGTAAAACAACGTATCTTCTTTCTTAAACAAACATAACACCGATTCACGAGATAAGACGAACTTTCATAATAATATAATGAATTGTATTTCACTTTCTTCACTTCAAATATTTCTAAGTCAATGGAAACAATGTACAAAAATGTAAAAACTAGAAGTTTTTCTGATTCAAAATTTTATACTTCTGCCTACGAAAAAGGTTTAAAATAAAACCGAAACGTTGGCAATGAGAGTTTAATTTGAACCTGAAGAACTGACCGAGTCCTGATAAACTTTAATTTTGTTTCTATTTCACGGTGGATTCGATCAATATATCATTAAAGTTAGATGTGGAGACCAGTTCAATAACTTTTTACCCTACAATGAGAAAATACCACATAATAACTAATTGCTGTACCTTAGAATCCTTGTAATATTTTCAATTTCTTTTACCAGCTTCTGTTTAATTATTATTGGAGAAATGATTTTGAAACAGTTTACTTTATTGAAGGCCATTTTTTTTCAAATTGTCTTACCATTTAAATGTCTCGTAGAATCTTGTAAACAAATATTGAAAGGTACAAAATCAAAAACTATCAGGTTATTGATTACTACTTACTACAAAGTTAGAAAAATTTGTAGTAAAACTATCCAGTTTTAAGAGGGTAATTGTAAGGAATAAATTACTATACTAAATTAATGTGTTAAGATAGGATATAGCAATATTCATATATCCAGAATACATTATTTTTTCCTACATTATTTTTAGTAGCATATTGGGTACTCCATCTGATGGGAGGTCCAATAATATTGGTCTGCTGTTTTTTCAGTTGGTTTTCCAAATCTCGTATGAGAATAAT
>JAPFBL010001257.1:0-26574 GCA_026182355.1 Hermatobates lingyangjiaoensis | reverse complement strand
CATCGGCGAGGGTCCAGGCTTTGTAGAACGCTTCCTTCGCTGCCCACCGCGCCGCAAGGTGCTGTTCAACATGCCCACTAGTCGCAGCCAATCGTGCACACTCTCGCCGCTCCGCGCCGGTAAACGACCTGGCAAAGGTGCCCCCAGGCAGATTCCACTGTTCCGCGAAGGAGGGGATATCAACGACGTCAACACCCACCCCAAGTATCCGTGGGCCAGCAGAGCCGACCGAATCACTCATCGGAATAGACCATCCTCACCAGCACGGGCGGCCGGATCGAGCAGCATAGCCGGTTCTGCCTCGTCGATATCGATGCCGTCTGCAAAGCGACGGTGATCGATCTCCTCGAACAGGGCCCGATGACCGAGCATGCCTGCCTCACGGCGACGCACGCCAGCGCGCAAGGGGTGGATGCTCGCTGGACCCACGTACGTGCGGCATCCTCACCACGTTGTTGTTCCACGGCAACACGGAAGGCCTCCGGATGCACCAGGGCAAGAAGTGCCGACACATGCCCAAAGCCCAACGAGGTAAGCAGACCGGCCTTCACGGTGCGGTTCAACTGCAACGGCTCGCGCAACCCACACCAGGTCCGGCGAAGCCGCCATGTCCGGATCCACACAATCCAAGGCACGATTCGCCGGGATACGCGAGGTACGGAACATATCTCCCAACCCTGCGACCTGGAACACCGCGGCACCACCCTTCGCGTGGCCCGTCAAGGTCTTCTGGGACACCACATAGAGTGGGTTGCCCTCAGTACGACCTATTGCGCGGGCCAACCTGGTGTGCAGCCGCGACTCATTCGGGTCATTGGCATTGGTGGAGGTGTCATGCTTGGAGACCACAGCGATGTCATCAGCGCTGACTCCCAGAGACACCAACTTTCGAACCAGACGAGAGTTCCTTCCGCCTCGGCCTGCGGCCAATGCGCCCTGTCCCGGCGCGGGAATGGAGGTTATGGGCACCATCGGCATAGGAGGCGGCGAAACCCACCACCGACTGGACCGGAAGCCCTAGCTGCGCGGCAACAGAACCCCGTGCGAGCAGGATCGTGCCACCACCCTGCGCCTCCACGAAACCACCACGTCGGCGGTCATTGGCGCGGGAGTAGAAGCGTTCATTCAGACCCTTGGCGGCCATGGCATCAGAGTCGGCGGTGGCATTCATATTCGCGAAGCCCGTGATAGATTCCACCGACATGTCGTCGGTGGCACCAGCGACCACAAAGTCCGCCTTGCCACAGTGGATCTTGTCCACGCCTTCTTCCACCGATACCGCCGCGGTCGCACAGGCACCAACCGGGTGGATCATCGCGCCATAGCCACCGACATAGGACTGCATTGTGTGCGCAGCAATGACATTCGGCAGCGTCTCCTGGAGGATGTCGGAAGGAATCTCCTCTTCCAAGAAACGGTCCACGAAGAGCTTGCGCATGGAGGTCATTCCACCGAACCCGGTGCCTTGGGTCATCGCAACATCAGACGGGTGCACCGCCTGAAGAATCTCTGCCGGGGTAAAGCCCGCCGACAGGTAGGCATCCACAGCCGTAACGAGGTTCCAGATGGCAATCCGGTCCACGGCTTCGATCATCGATGCCGGGATACCCCAGCGTGCCGATCGAAATCAGTCGGGAACTGCCCGCCAACCTTGCGAGCCAGGGTAGCCCGGCGAGGCACCCGCGTCCGAGCACCCGGCAAACGGGTCACAGACCATTCCCCGGTGTCGGCATCATGGTTGATCCGAGTGAACGCGGGATCACTGTCCAGGAAGGTCGCTGCATCTTCAGCGGAGTCCACTGCAAAGGTGACCTCATGGTCAAGGAAGATCTCGACTTCCTGGGGAGTGGTCAGATTCTCCAGGGCATCGTTGTCACCATCATCGACGAAGGTGCGCACACCTGAACGAGCGGCAACCTCATCGCGGTAGCGGGTGTAGATCTCCTCCTCCGGGACGATTGCTCCCTCACCGTCGTACCACCCAGCGACTGGAGTATCTTTCCAGGTCAGCAGGCCCGTCATCCAAGCTAACTCCAAGACACCCGCGGCAGAGAGGTCTACTGAACCATCCGCCCGAATGCCCAGTTCCGCTTCAACGCGGGTACGCCCGGAACCCCAGGCGCTGACTTCACCGAGACCAACGACGACAACCATGTCTTCCAGTCGTTGGGTGACCTCGCCCCACTCTCCGGTGGAGAGGTCCGCATGGTCTGCTCCCACCGGTTGGGATACCCGCACTGGGGAGGGCAGGGCATTGACCGTGACCGGAATATCAGCCTCGACCGCACTATGTTCTCCGGCATGGGCGGCAGCATCGGAGAGGGCTTGTTCCCGCAGCTCACCGAGGTTGATCCTGTCAAGACCTCCGGTGAGATCAACATCCACTGGGCCATGCAGCGCTTCAGTACGAACCGGCTCAGAACACAGTTCCAGCAGCTCAGCGGGATCTCCGCGGGGGTCCACACATGGACACCCGCCTCGACCGCAGCACCGACCAATGGATCATTGCCACCCATCAGACCAGTGCCAGCAACCCAGCCAATCTTCGGGTGAGCGATGGTGACCCGCTGCCCCACGGCTCGTTGTGCCACTTATTGCTGATGGCATCAAAGGCTGCTTTGACCTCACCATAGGCACCGTCGCCACCAAAGGTTCCCCGATTGGGCGGCCCGGCAGTACAACATGCAGACGGTGAGCCAGATCGGCCTCATGGCCGAGGCGAGAGAGAGCGGTGAAGGAGCGCTCCACACTCCACAGCAGCAGGCGGGTCTGAATCTCTGCCTCGCCGCCGGCGTCCTCTACCGTCCCGGAGACGCTCGGGGCGGCGAAGGGAAGGAAGATATCCGGAACCAGGGCTGGTTTCACCAACTTCTGATTCGAGCCAACAGTTTCGGTATGTTCCGTGCCGATCCACTCCACCAGAGCATCAATATCTCGGTAGGAAGAAAGGTTCGCCGGAACGAGCCAGAGCTGTGCGGAGGCACAGGCATGGTCTCGGTAGAGCTGCTTGGCGAATTCAAGGCGAGCAGCGTTAATCCGAGAGGCGGTCATCACCACGGTCGCACCTTCCGCGAGAAGGTCAGCGACAACACCGCCAGCGATCGAGTCGGGTGTGACGCCTGTGGCCACGACGACCTGGCCGTCAAATGCGCCCTTGTCTGTAGTGCGCGCCTCCTGGGCGATGGTGCGAAGGCGGCTGGTTAGAGCGATATTTCCGCTCTTTTCAGCCAGAGTGGCGCAGAATTCCGCGTGCTGGACGACGGTCTCCCCGGTGCCGTGGAAAGAGACAGTATCCGCGAGATCATTCCCCGCTGCGAGTCGCGACACATCCTCACGGGCAGTTGCCCAGCGGTCATCGATGAGTAGGGCTCGGCGGGCGTCAAAGACCGGCGCGACGGCAGCAGGCCAGGTCGCCCCGAGTTCTGCGGATACCGTCTCAAGTACCGCTGCGGTGTCCTCGGCCTCGGGATCCGTCAGCGATGCGGATTCTGGAATGTCGAGGTCGAGGGCGGCCAGTAGGTGTCGGGCGGTCGTCGCCAGCACGCCCTCTGCCCCGGTGACTCCGGCGGCAAAGGCATCGAGGGCGGCGGAATCCACCGTGCTGCCTCCGGCTGTTCCCCCTGCGGCGGGAATAGCCACAGGAATGCCGTGAA
This sequence comes from Hermatobates lingyangjiaoensis, assembly GCA_026182355.1. Lineage (NCBI taxonomy): Eukaryota > Metazoa > Arthropoda > Insecta > Hemiptera > Hermatobatidae > Hermatobates > Hermatobates lingyangjiaoensis. Next base: position 22,921 of record JAPFBL010001257.1, on the reverse strand, counting down.
CAGCGCCGAACTGGGCTACTGCCTCATCGATCAACGCGGTGACATCAGCCATCGTGGTTGCCGACGTCGATAGTGTGGCGAGCTCCCCACCACGGGAGGATGCGCCCTCCCGCGATCCCAAGAGGATGCGCGCAGTGGTGTGATCGATCCAACCGGGACCAAGTTCCCAGGTACCGCTGAGGCGATCGGCGATAGCGGAGGGTTTGACACCGGCGGCACCAAAGAGTTTGCGCAAACGGTCCTTGACCGCCTCGCCGAGCACCGGTCCGAAGGCAGAGTAGTTGTGTGCCGCGGCATCTACCGTCGCCGAGAGCGTATCCACGTCGGCCTCGGCGGCACCTTCCACGCTGGAAAGGCCCAGTTCCGCGGAAATATCCATCAGAAGCTGGTTCAACCGGGAAGACACCCCGTTGGTCAGCGTACCGGTGGTATCGGCTCCTCCGATCTGCTCCGGGCGCAGCTTATTGGCGTACGCCAGGAGCGTCTTAATCGCATCAGAGGCCCGGTAGGGCAGATCAGCGGGACGTTGCATCGCACCCACCGAAGAAGTGCTCACCGCAGGAACAGTAGGCAGGTCGGCGACTTCAGCCACCGGCGCGGGCAGGGACTCGGGCACCGATTCCGAGGATGCCACGGTGGATTCCCCCGCATACGAGATCACCGAGTCACCCCCGGCAAGGAGGTGGGCCTCTCCGGCGCGGGAGCATCAATGGTCTGAATATCGGTGTGGTACACCAGCTTTTCATCGCGCTGAACATTGCGCACGGCAACATCAGCGGCAGAGAACCGCGGCAGTTTCAACGTCTTGGTCGCCAAATTGGCCAAGGTTGGTGAGGCACCGAGACCGACTTCCACAATCTCATCAGTATCGAGGCGGTCCGGGGCGAAAAGTAGGTCCTGGGTCTCGATCCACCGCACCGGCGAGGCGAACTGCCAGCACAGTAGCTCAATGAAGAGCACACGGGCGGTCTTCGTGCGGGCGGCGTCATCGATAGTGGACGCGGCCCAGGAATCAAGGATGACCCTGGCGGGCTCGGAGGGGACAACCTCCACAATAGACTCCACGAAGTCGCGAGAGAGCTCGAAGGGCCGAGCGACAAGGTTCGGAATATAGCGACCGACAAGAACCTCATGGTTGATGCTCTCCGGCAGCAGATCATCGAGCTTCTCCCGAAAATCGGGCACACCAGGATGAAGCACGCGGGAGTGGAAGGGCACATCGATACCGGGGACCATCATGAAGGAACCACGACCACCGTGAGCTTCAGTACGGGCGGTAGCGTCCTTCTTCAAGGCCGCGAGCCCGGCGACGGTGCCGGCGATGGAGTATTGCTCACCGGCGAGGTTGTAGTTGACGATCTCCAAGAACTCTCCGGAGGCTGCGGCGACCGACTCCACATAGTCGCGGATATGCTCATCATCGACGCCAAACTGGTTGGGTCGCAGGGCAGCCATCCGGTAGTTGGAGCGACCATGCTCATCACGTGGGATGAGGTGGTGCATGGTCGATCCGCGGTGGAAGACGACCTCCAGAACTGTCTCCACGTCGATGGTTCCGGCGTAAGCGGACAAGGCGGTGTACTCACCGAGGGAATGCCCGGCATAGTAGGCATCAGCCACGAGTGCATCGGCTTCCCGCAGGCGCGCGGTCTGCGCCAAGGCGAGAGCAGCCAGAGCGACCTGGGTGAACTGAGTTAGATAGAGGACGCCATCCGGGTGGTGATAGGTGACCCCCTGCGCTGTGAGTTCGGTGGGATTGTCCCGAACCACAGTAAGAATGGAGAAACCCAAGGCGTCGCGAGTGTGGGCATCTGCTCGTTCCCAGACTTCGGCGGCAGCCCGGGAGGCAGCACGTTCGTCGAGCCCCATCCCCGTCGTCTGAATACCCTGGCCAGGGTAGACATAGGCGGTTGTCGGCGCGGCAGTGACAGCGGTGGCCTGGGACACCAACTCATCATTGATCCGGCAGGTTACATCCAGGAGCAGTCCACCACCGGCAACCCGGCCGGTGCGTTCCACGGTGATATCCACCTTGTCCGTGAGCTGGACAAGGCCGAACATGCGGTAGGTCCACCCGATGATGCAGTGCCCGGAGCCCGCCGCAGATGCGGCATGCTGGGCAGTGGCCGAAAGCCACATTCCATGAACCAATGGTGCCTGTAGCCCGGCAACACGGGCGGCAACATGCGAGGTGTGAATGGGGTTGAAGTCGCCGGAGACCCAGGCGAAGGGGGTCATTTCCGTCGGGGCGTTGACCCGGGTGCGCAAGAGCATCGACCGCGGGGTGTCGGTGATTTCCCGGTCGATGCCACCAGCGGGGGCGGGATCTGCGGGCGGAACGGTGCCGAAGGCCCGACCGCGAATGGCAAAGCGTTCGGTTTGGCGGCCCAGCCGGGAACCAGCGGCGTCATGCATATCGTGGTGCACCGTGACCACACGACCAGAGGAGGATTCTTCGATCCCTGCAGCCCAGCTGGTGACGGTGATTGGTAGACCAAACTCGCCGTTGAGGCCGGTACCGGATCGTGTAGCAGCAGTGGCCCGCGCTTCCAGCTCCTCAGGCGGAACGTCCAAGGCGACAGAGTGATCAAGGTGCACCGCATTGAGCAACCCCTCGATCACCGGATAGCCCTCCACCATGGCAGAACCCAGTGCGGCATAGATCGCCGGCCAGCAGGTTCCCAACAGAGCATCAGGCACGATGGTGGCCCGCTCACCCGTCCGGGAGCCGGAACCGGTGGCGGAGAGATCGGGAAGCGCCGCTCCGGTAACCTCAGCGTGCTCCGCCCCCAGTTCCGGAGTGAGATGGAAAGTGTAGGTGAACGTACCAAAAGGTGTGGAGGACGTCTCCGACCCAGGGTTCTTGGTAGGCATAGCGGTGATCGCATCACCGGTAACTGCGGTATTCCCTACACCGGCGGTACCGGCGAGCAGGCCATACATTGTCTCAGGAAGACGTTCTTCATCCACGACAGGGAGCGCGCCGGTCGCCACAGCATCCGAGAGGATCAGTGGAACTGGCAGTCGACGGACCGCGTGGACCTGGTTTGCCGAGGTTTCTTCTCCGGCGGCGGTGCCATCCCACAAGGTATCCAGGTGAAGGTCAATGGTGACCTTTACTGGGCCACCATCTGAGCCATCATCGGTAATGATGAGCTCATAGGAGGATTCATCGATGACATGGGCCGGGTTGTCCATGAGGTGCCCGGTCCAGGAAATATATGGTGCCGCCTTCAGGAAGGACGCCACATCTGAGGCATCCCCGATCCGGGACCACGCAGACCGAGCGGAGCCAACAACATCACCAACGCTGTCGATACTGCCAGTACTACCAACAGAGCCAGTATGGCCCGTGCGGTCAGGCTGGTGACTGGCCCCGGTGGCACTGCTCACGCGCTTACGGCAGGCGTCCTCAAAGCGGCCGAGAATTGAGGCGACCGGTTCATCAACGGTGGTGATACCGGAGACGGACACCGGGCCGGGGATGATACGCACCTGGTCTGCGGCATACCGCTCATCCTGGGCCTGCCACAGGCAGTCTTTGCCCCACCAGGCAAGAAGATCCTCATCAATGGCGGGAACGAAGCCAACCGGTTTCGGGAACTTACGGCACAGTGAGATGAACCATGCGTTATCGAGGGGGGTGAGGGTATCGGTCTCCGCTGCCGGGTAGGCCTCTACCAGGTGAGCAATCGTTGTGGTTGGGTCCGCGGCTTCCTCCTCCGTGGGGAAGAGGGTCACGACCTCACCGTGGTCGGCCTCGGACAGCCGCGCTTCCACCCTTTGCACCAGCAGGTGGAAGCGGGAGAGCCAGGAGGGATCGACCCAGGGAAGGACAGTTCGGCATATCGGCGGACGACCTGGGCATAGGTCATCTCTTCCAACTCTCCGAAATAGGGCTTGGCGGTCTTATTCAGCGCGGCGATGATCTCCTCACGACGGGCATGAACAGACTCTAGGTGTGATCCAATTTCCTGGATCAACCGCATGCACTTCGCCGCGGAGTTGTCGATCTCATGGATATCTGCACGCAGATGGGACAGGCCAGAGGTCGCCCCACCGGTGGACTGTCCCGGTGCGATCCATCCCCTATTAGGAGCAGTCAGCGCAGATCCGGAAGCATCAGCGACACCGGGAGTATCCACCAGAAGCTGTTTAATCTCCGGGGTGGTTTTCGCCTCCTTCGCCGTCATCGCGGCGGTGCCGACGAGCACACCGTCTACCGGCATTGCTGGCAGGCCTAGGGCCGTGGACCAGCTACCGGTGAGGTAGTCTGCGGCGCGTTCTGGGGTGCCGATGCCACCACCAACACAGAGCACCACATTGGGCTGGCGGCGGATTTCTGCATAGGTGGCGGTAAGCAGATCGTCGAGGTTCTCCCAGGAGTGGTGACCACCTGCATGGCCATCTTCGACCTGGAGGATGATGCTGGCGCCGGTGTCCTCGATCTGGCGCGCGATAGCCAATCCGGCGCGGATCTGAGCGACCGTACCCGGCTTAAGCGCGATTGACGAGAACCCGGATGCGCGCAATGCGCCGATAACCTCAGGGGCCTCATCAGGTTCAGGGATACCTGCGGAGATCACCACGCCATCAAAGGGCGCTCCCGATTCACGAGCTTTGGCGACCACTCGCTGTGTTCCGAAATGGAGGTTCCACAGGTAGCGGTCCATAAACATCGCATTGAATTGGACCGTGCGCCCCGGATCGAGCAGACCCTTGAGCTTGGTCAGGTTGGCATCGAATACCTCAGCGGTGACCTGTCCGCCACCGGCCATCTCTGCCCAGTACCCGGCGTTGGCCGCGGCGGCCACGATCTCCGGGTCTACCGTGGTCGGAGTCATTCCGGCGAGCAGGATCGGCGAACGACCGGTAAGGCGGGTGAATGCGGTCTCCACTGTCTGTCCCGTCGGCAACGTCAGCAGACGCGGGGCGAAAACCGACCAATCGACGGTGCGGGACGGATCCTCGCCTGGGGTGGCCAGCACGTCAACAGCAGCGAGGGTGCCGGCGGAGACAAGTCCTGCCCCAGAACCCTCAATGAGGGTGGCGGAGAGCTTGGTTACCGTGTCTCCGGGACCTAGGTCAAGGAACCATGATGTTCCGGACGCCAGGGCAGTGGCAATGCCATCCACCCAGTCCACATCGTCGGTAAGCACCGCACGGGCCAAGACTTCGGCGGTACCGGACTGGTTGAGACCGCACTGCTCGGCCCAGGCGACGGTCTGGGCCACCGCTCTCTCCATCATATGGTGGTGGAAAGGCACGGTGACATCAAGGTATTCGGTCACCGGGTCAAGTGGAGCTCCACCTCGGGTCTTGGCAGCGAGTTCTGCGGCATCTCGTTCCCCAACAACAGCAATCGTCTTCTCCACAACGCCTAGCGCCTCGGGAGTGCCGGAGAGAATGAATCGGCGGTGCCCATTACGGATGGCGACCTGAACCCCGCTATCAGTGCCACCAGCCTGCTCGGCAACGTCAGCGAGCACGGCGTCCACCGCCGGACGATCGAGACCACGGACCGAGAGCATGGGGGTCGCTTCGCCAGCGGAGACGCCCAGCGCGCGACTAGACCTGGACGCCGCAGCACCGATTAGCCGGGCGATGGCCAGGACATGGGCGGCGTCGCCGGCACGTCCATCGACCAGCGCTGCACCGAGTACCCCCTGGGAATGTCCGAGAACCGCGGCGGAACCGCTGCGGACCGCAGCGAGAGCGTCAAAACCGGCGGTACGTAGGGCGGTAAGCACTCCATACTGGGCAAGGGTGATCCCGGGAACTGAGAGCGCGGCAGACACCGGACCATCGGTGTTCGCCGTAGCGAGCTGATCAAGGTTCAGTGCGCCGGCGGTGGCGGCGGTGAGCTGAGCGGCCACCGGAACAAGCAGAGCTTCTGAGTCCCCAAGCACACCGCGAGCGGCATCGGCCAGCATCGGGTCATCGAGAATATCGGTGAGACCAGCTCGCCAGGCAGTGGCCTGGCCACCAAAAAGTAGGGTCGTTCGGTCGGTCCCGGCATCGATTCCGGCGGTCAGGCGGGAGAGGAAACTGGAATGGGTCATGATGTCCCTTTCAAGGTGGTGACGGGTGGCGTCACCGGTGTCGCAGGTCGGTTGTGCTCATTACAGGAGCCCGGCAGAGCAGGATGAGGTGCGCGGGAGCAGGTGCTTCCGTGCGCTCACAGAGGTCCGTTGGAGTGGAACTTGAAGCGGTTGAGATCGCGATGCTTGGTACGCAGCGTGCGGAGGGCGGCAACGATGGTGTCTCGGGTGTCGATCGGCTGAACAATGCCATCAAGTTCACCCATTTCCACGGAGAGTTTCGGGTTGATGTTTTTGGCGGCATAGGCGTCGGAGAGCTGTTTGGCGACCGCTGTGCGCTCAGCTTCCGGTGCTGCGGCAATATCTCGGCGGTGGAGAATGTTCACCGCACCATCCGCACCCATGACCGCGATCTCCGCGGTGGGCCAGGCGTAGGCATAGTCCGCGCCGATCCCCTTGGAACCCATGACGATATAGGCGCCACCATAGGCTTTACGGGTGATTACGGTGATCAGCGGCACGGTGGCATTGCCATAGGCGTAGATGACCTTCGCCCCGCGACGAATAATTCCGGCACGCTCTTGTTCGGCACCGGGCAGATAGCGGGAACATCGACCAGCGTGATGACAGGAAGCCCGAAAGCATCGCAGCAACGCACAAAGCGAGCGGTCTTCTCCGAGGCTTCAACGTCAAGTGTGCCCGCATTATGCATGGGCTGATCAGCGACGATACCCACTGATCGGCCATCTATACAGGCGAACCCGATCACGATGGACTTCGCCCAGTGTTCCTGGACTTCGACGAACTCTCCGTGGTCAACCAATGCCTCGATGACGTCGACAACGTCATAGGGCTGGCGGGGGTCATCGGGGATGATGTCCCCGACCCCCATCGCGGACTCGATATCCTCCGAGGAGGGTTGGTAGGCGTAGGAGGTCTGGTCAGCGTTGCAGTTCTGTGGCAGGTAGTCCAGCAGACTGCGTGCATAGTCCAGGGCGTCCTCTTCATCTTCAGCGAGATAGTGAGCCACACCGGAAACGCTGTTGTGCATCTCCGCCCCGCCCAAGTCATCGAGGCTGATCTCTTCGCCGGTGACCGCGCGGACCACATCGGGGCCGGTGACGAACATATGGGCGTTCTCGCGGGTCATTATGACAAAGTCCGTCATCGCCGGGGAGTACACCGCACCACCGGCGCAGGGGCCGAGGATGACGGATATTTGCGGAATGAACCCGGAGGCCCGGCAGGAGGCCCGGAAGATCCGGCCGTACATGGCCAGACCGCCGACACCTTCCTGAATGCGGGCTCCGCCGGAATCCAGGAGGGCGAAACAGGGCACGCCCTGTTCCACAGCTCGCTCGATCAGATCAGTGATTTTCTCACCTTCGACTTTGCCCAGTGTGCCGCCTCGGATCGAGAAATCCTGGGAATATACAGCGACTGGACGCCCACCGACCGTGCCGAACCCGGTAGCGACAGCGGCTCCGAGGAATCCTTCGGCAGGATCACCGCCGAAAAAACGGCCGTGTTCCACAAAGGAGTTCTCATCACAGAGCAGTTCGATGCGCTCACGGGCAGTGAGCTTGCCCTTGGCATGCTGGAACTGTTTTGCCTTGTCATTCGCGGCAGCGGCCAGTGCAGTGTAGTCGATGGTGGGGCGGGTGTGCTTCTGAGTCGGAGTGGTTTCTGGGCTGGCATCTGAGGTGTTCATCTACGCCTCCTCGGTGGTGTCGGCGGAGTTCTCAGCAGAGACGCTATCAGCGCCTACCTGAGCAGCGGCATCGATATGCAACAGGGGTGTGCCTGCTGGGACGTTCTGCCCGATCTCAACATCAATGGAGGTGAGAACACCGGACGTCGGGGCATGGATGTACTTCTCCATCTTCATCGCCTCCAGGACGATGACCACGTCTCCCTCAGTCACTGGGGTTCCCGGTTCGACCCCCATACGAACGACGATGGCCTGCATCGGGGCAAGCAGCGCGCCTTCTGCGGTAAGACCTTCATCAGCTGGTGTGGTGGCTGCACCACGTCGGCCGCTTCGCCCGTCTCGGCCCCCGCTGCTGGCTCGACGAGCTCCACGCAATGGCTGGACCCGACGGCGGGCGGCGTCCCCAATTTCCCCAAGGGACTCACCGAGAGTGCCAAGACCGGAATGCATCATCGCGCTAAGCTGGCCAATGAGGCAAGTCCCTCGGGCAAGGTGATCTTGTGGCGCCGACCATCGATTTGTGCAGTGAAGGTGCGCAGCGCCTCCGCGATGACATGGCCCACCCTTCGCTGCTCTCGGAATTCACACCTGGTTGCACACCCAGTGCTGTCCACTCCTGCTCAGTGAGTGAGGGGAGGAAGGTTGTCTCTAGCCAGCGGGTCCGGATCTGAAAGTCACCGTGGTCATTGGTGGCATCGAAATCCGGGTGAGCCATGATGAGGTCAAGTACGGGGGTGGAGGTGGCAATACCTGCGATGCTGAGTTCAGCCAGTGCTCTACGGGCGCGGGCGATAGCCCGGGCCCTGGTTGGCCCGGTGACGATGAGCTTGGCAATCATCGAATTCGAAACTCCGGGGAGACGGTATCGCCGAGGCGAACACCGGTTTCAATACGTACGCCATGTCCGGCAGGCCAGATCAATTCCGTGATCTTTCCAGCGGTCGGAGTTAGATCCTGTGCCGGATCCTCGGAGGTGATCCTTAGCTCGATGGAATGTCCCCGGACCTCTGGGACAGGAGGAATGGCGCCACCAGCGGCGATAGTCAGCTGCGTCTCAACAAGGTCAAGTCCGGTGACCTCCTCAGAGACGGTGTGCTCGACCTGGAGCCGGGGATTGACTTCCAGGAAGTAGAGCTCACCCTCATCGGTCAGCATGAACTCGCAGGTGCCCAATCCGACATAGTCGGTTTCTGTAAACAGAGCCTGAGACCACTGTGCGAGAGTATCCGCAGCACCGGCCGGGAGGAAGGGGGCCGGAGCCTCCTCGATGACTTTCTGGTGTCGACGTTGGGTCGAGCAGTCGCGGGTGGTGACCACGGCAAAATGGCCGTGGATATCCCGCATGCATTGGGTTTCGATGTGGCGGCCCGAGGTAATGAACTTCTCGATGAAGAATTTATCGAGGTCACCTCCAGCCATGGCGTGACCTGCGGCAAAGTTCTTCAGATCCTGCTCATCACGGATGACTTCGATGCCGCGACCGCCACCGCCATCGGAGCGCTTGAGGACGATGGGGAATCCGTGCTCGGAGAGGAAGGCGTCGACCTCGGCCATATCGGAGACCGGATCAACCGTCCGGGTTGGGGGAGACCCCGGCGACCAATGCGGTTCGGCGGGCGCTGATCTTGTCTCCTAATCGGCTGATGGTCTCGGCGCTGGGGCCGATCCAGGTCAATCCGGCATCCGCGATGGCCTGGGCTGCCTCAGGGACCTCGGAGAGGAAGCCATAGCCGGGATGGATCGCATCTGCACCGGCGCGCTGGGCGACGTCGATGATCTTGACGACGTCGAGGTAGGTCTCCTGCAGAGTGGTGCCCTCAAGGGCATAGGCTTCATCGGCCAGGATCACGGCGGGCGATTCAATGTCCTGGTCGGAGTACACGGCAACAGAGGTAAGGCCGAGGTCACGGGCGGTTCGGATGACGCGAGCGGCGATCTCACCGCGATTGGCCACGAGAATGCTTGACAGCATCGGGCTCCTTTCGAGAAGGCAGAGTGATCGGGTGATCTTCTGTGGGTCTAGTACGTGGATCATCTGCACGGGGTGAGGGTTCCCGCACGAACTGAGGACACACCGTAGGCCAGCCTCATCGCTTGAGGAGCCGGTCATATCGATAGCGCAGGAAAATTACCCCCTTTTTCCGTTGATTGCATCCCGCCCTAGCTCATCTCTGCTCGGCAAGAAGTTGCAGTTTGGCGGAGGTTTCCCCGAATATGTCGCCAGAGATGGAGCTACATTCCTCGCCACCCCCTCTTAAAAGTGGTCAGACCACTACATTGTGATGAACGTCACTGTATCGTGACAGGTTTAATAACATTCCTATTTCCATAGATCCACCTCCGTGACCTGTGGTTATTCCTGATGCGCGTCGATGTCCCTCGGCCGGATCAACACGAGCGCACATAACGCCTCCATCAAAGCCACTCCTGCACTCATCACAAGAATGACATTGAGCAATGCCGCATATGAGCCATGTGAAGTCGCCATATGCGCCGAGAAGACAGAGCCATAGACCGCAATACCCACAGCGATGCCGACCTGTCGGAAGGTGTTATTGACTCCTGATGCCATACCCGAGCGTTGCACATTGACGACCTCCACCGCTGTCGATGCCAATGGCGGGCTGAGCAAACCACTACCTATCCCCGCAATAACGAGACCGGGGACAAGAAGCGTCCACGTCGAATCTGAAGTTATTCCCGCCATCAGCACAAGTCCGCCACCAACCAGGGCTAGCCCCAGACCAATGAGTCAGCGCGCCGACACCTTTGCCACCAAGCGACCGGCAATGCAGAGGCCACCATCGAGCACTCTGACATCACCAACAGTCGCAGTCCAGTACCCAAGGCGCCATACCCCAAACCGTCCTGCAGATAGACAACAACATGGAGAAACAGTGCATACAACGACCCATTCATCGCACACGCAGCAATAGAAGCCCTCTAAAAGCGGTACTCGAAGGAGTGAGAGATCAAACATTGGCAGCGTCCTGGATCTGCCAGAGAAGACCGTGGACCGCCGCTACCGCAGAGTGTGGCGAGAAGGCCTCCTGCGCGTCACCCTCATCCCCGTTCCGGCATCCGTAGGGGGATCCAGCACACCATGTCCTGGCCCGCTCACGTCCGGACAGTGCCACTGAACTCATCAGGATTCTCGTCCGAAGCGAGGGGTGTCTCTCCACGATGGCGGACGCAGTGTGCACTTCTCCCTACGTTCCCGGCAACCGGTCTCAGAGGCACTCACCTTCTTGATCCCCACCTCACTGCCCATTAGACCTTTTCATCGCAACTTTGCTCCATCGCTTCGTCGGCAATGCTCCCGACAGCTGGACCACGTGGACCACCGAAGCTCTCACCCCAGAACAATGCGCCGCCCTGGCTCCCCCAACCGGGCCAGTCCCTTCTTTCCCTCCTCCCGATCCCTGTATTCTCCCTCTCACCAGCATCGATAACCGGATGATCGACCATCATTCCGCAGATGGCAGGACACCATACTCACGGCTCGCGAGAATCCTGCACACCACCGTTGTAACCGTGACCCGGCGTATCGACACACTGCTGGACGCTGGCATCATCTACTACGACGTCAATGTTTCCCCGGCAGTCATCGGACGCCAGCATGCCTCCCTTCGGTTCCGCGTAGCACCGAATGCAGTGGACAGTGTCGGCAGAACCCTGGCCACTCTGCCCGATATACCCTTCGCCGCCGCCGTCACCGGAGCGGACAATATCTTGGCTACCGCCATGGCAACCACTCCGGAAGATCTCTACCGGATACTGACCCAGGACATCGCCGGTGCTGAAGGAATCTCCGCCTACACTGTCAGTTTGTCTGACCGACTGGTCAAGAGCGCCGGTGCGAGCATCATGGGAGACCGAGTGGCCCCGCCATCCATACCCCAGTCATGAGTTGGCAGAGCCTCCATCATCCTCACATCTTCAGCGCAGTCGCGCCACCGAGATAATCATCGGAACCTGCGCTGCGACCCGCAACCACGCCCCCGTTTTCAACACAGCTGACTTCCGAGGGTCACGCTGCCAATCCACCGCCATTTTCACATTGCCGGGCATCACCCAGTCAGAAACACTGCCGCCGGACGGGCAACCCGCCTCCGGGTCGTTGGGCACGCAATCGCCCCGGCGAGGGCAATCTCCAGAACACCACTGCCCCATGTCCAGTATTTTGGTTCCCCCGGAAGCTGCTCTGGGATCAGCGAGTCAAAGAAGGGCCGGAGTGCCATATGAAGGACGCCAGCTCCGCCGAAAACCGTCGACCATACCGCAGCTCGGGCAGTATCCATCGAGGTTGCAGCCCCACTCATCGTTGCTGTGTTTTCTGATGTTGTGCCACTCATCTGCTCGTTCATGACACCTAGTCTATGCATCGCATCCCGCGAGTGCTCAAAATCCTGCGACGACCGGGACTCAACGAATTGGCGTCCGCCCCTCGAAAGCTCGCGATAGCGTCAGTTCATCCACGAACTCGAGGTCACCTCCCATAGGAATGCCCGAGGCCAGCCGGGAGACTGCTAAACCAGGGAAATCCTTGAGGAGGCGTCCCAAATAGGACGCCGTTGCCTCACCCTCCGTATTCGGGTCGGTGGCGATGATCACCTCAGAGATCTCTGGCGGATCAGGCAGGGTGCCATCGGCATCCGGAACATCATCAACCCGGCCACCAATTCGCTGCACCAGGGCGGTGACGTTGAGTTCCTTCGGCCCGACACCGTTGAGCGGGTCCAGTGCACCACCAAGAACGTGGTATCGACCCCGATACTCACCAGTGCGCTCGACGACCTGGATATCCTTGGACTCCTCGACGACGCAGACCATGGTGGCGTCCCGCGAAGAATCTGCACAGATACGGCAGACATCTTCCGAGGAGATGTTGTGGCAGATCCGGCAGAAATGCACGCCCCGCTGAAGCCGGGTCAACGCACCGGCTAACCGTTCAACATCGACAGCCTCTGCTTGCAGCAGGTGGAAGGCGATGCGTTGGGCGCTTTTCGGGCCTACCCCGGGGAGCCGGGAGAACTCGTCGATGACATCCTGGAGTGGACCTTCGAACAATGCAGGTCCCCTAGAAGCTGAAGCCGCCGAGGCCTTGAGACAGCGGCCCCATCTTCTCTTGCGAGAGCGCCTGGAGATTGTCATTGGCGGCCTGGAAAGCGCCAATGAGCAGATCCTGAAGGGTCTCAACATCCTCCGGGTCAACAACCTGCGGGTCGATGGAGACCGCAGTCACCTCACCAGCGCCGGTGATGGTAACGGTGACAAGTCCATTGCCTGCCGAGCCCTCGACAGTGGAGGCCACGATCTCAGTCTGAGCCTCCTGGAGCTTCTGCTGCATCTGTTGGGCCTGGGCCATGATCTGGTTCATATCGGGCTGTGGCACGCCGGTATCCTTTCAGGGAACGTGAGCTTCAGAGGAGAGTCTACCGACCTGTCTTCGGAGCCACTTCCCCCCCTGTGTCGTCTACAACATTGCCCACCGCCCACCAACGGGTCTCCATGAGATCGAAACCAGCCATGACATAGATCATGGCTATGACGTCTTCTCCGGCACCGCTGACCAGAATGATCTGCCCCCTCGCCCGGAACGATCACTGAACCAACCTCTAGACGACGCAACCCTCTTTCCGGCAATCCACCGCTTTTTCGCCAAATACACTCGTTTCAACGGCTAGGCATCGCACAGTGAATACTGGTGGGCGCAGGTATTCCTGGCAACGACCTACCTCATCGTCACTCTGATCAGTGATGAGATAAGCGAGGAGGCTGGATCGATCCTCTCTCTTTTTCTACGTTCCCGCGGTCTTCATCCCCGTACTGTCCCTCACCTGGCGACGATTGCATGCTGTCGGATTCTCCAAAGCCTGGTTTTTCATCATCTTCGTCCCACTCGTCGGCAACCTCCTTCTCCTGATTCTGACCATCCACCCGACCGACCCGAACAAACACAGACCAGAATGGGATGATCCGGCACTCTGGTAGCGAGAATCCCCCTGCGCTACCCCACCTCCCCCATTGTCAGCACACGGAGGCAGCACTCCACATCTGATCATTCACCGGGTTCGCTCCGCACCGAGGTGCGTCTCCAAAAGCTCTCCGGCGATATCTAATGCTGACCGGTGATCGAGAGTCCGGGCCTCCGGATCATCAAGCTGTGCCAAAGCCTCCTCGGTCTCGCTCGCCTCATCATAGGAACCGTGGTCCACGGGGGTCTCGGGGGGCATCGCAGCGGGCCCATCATGCCAGGATTCACCAGGTTCCTCCGACAGAGGTACGCCCTGGAATCCGCTATCCGCGGCCTGTGCCTTCCTGTCGGAATTTCGTGCAATCCTGGCGCGCCATCCGGTGAGCGGTTGTTCCGCACCACTGCCCTGCACCGCTGATGGCGCACTGGCTGCGATGTTCTCTGCGGTAGCTGCAACTATCTGGGGGAGCCGTCGCTGAGTGTGTCACCGCGCCCGATGCAGTATCCGCCGTAGCGGCGCGTGCCCGAGCTAGGGCCACGGCCACCGCACCGGTAGGTTCGGCATCTGGTCGGGGAGCTGGCGGTTGTTCCGGTTCCCCGACTGTAGGACCGACCGCTTCAGCTTTTCCGGCGGCCCAACAACAGCACGCACGGTCACCGGGGTACCAATAACGCTCTCCACCGCCGCCGAATATGCGGCACCATGAGCAGCATCATTGATGAAATTGGCGAGGGCTCCAGTGTGGTGGTGAAGCACCACTATCGAACCTGCACCGTCATCTGCGACGCCGACGGTAGGCTGCGCATCTCGGGCTGCGATCCACGCACTGAGATCAATACCCGCAATGCTTCCAGGACATCCGCCCATCGTGCCACCGCATGGCCGCCCGCATCAGCGTGCGTATCGGTATCCGCGTCAGCGGGGACCGGCTCTTCCATCAGAGCGGTCGCCGATTCCGCCGGAGCACTCTCGGACTCAACGGGTTTGCGCCTCCGGACGGCGACGCCGTCGCATGATCTCCCGCGCCCGCTCTGCCTCGGTCATACCATCGGGAATGTCCGCGTCAGACGAGTTGCTGCCAGGGGTATCGGCACCATCAAACAAGGGTTCCGCTTCCCTCTCAGACGGTTCCGGTGGTGGAACGTCCACCGAGACTGCATCCGGGATGGACAGCTCCGTGTCTACGACGGCTTCCTCTACCCCGGGGCTGTTTCCGGGTTCCGCGGCTGCCACCGATTCCGGTGCCGGTGCGCTATCTGTGATCGGCACAGACTCCGGGCCTGGATCAGCGGCCATTTTACGTTGAGATTTACGCACATATTGCCGGGCTCCACCAGCCAATGGTGCATCCCCGGCCAATGAGCTTGCGGTTGGTGTTCCTGCGCCGTGCGCACCCAGAACTACCTGGCCAGACTCCAGAGCTTCGATCCGCTGCACCAAGGCCTCAACCGTCATCCCTGCTGCAGGCAGCGCCATTCGAGCGCAGAGGATCTCGAGCAAGAGACGTGGGGAGGTGGCTCCGCGCATCTGCGTCAGACCCTCATTGACCAGTGCTGCGCACCGGGTGAGCGTCGCCGTACCCAACTCACACCTGTCGGGTCAACACCTCGCGCTGATCGGCGGGAGTATCCACCAAACCGGTATCAAATGCCTCGGGAACAGACTGGACAACGAGCAGATCCGGAAGCGATCCAACAGGTCAGAAGCAAAACGGCGCGGATCATGACCGGCATCAATGACATCACTGACCACGGAGAACAACCCAGCCTGGTCTGAGACAGCCAGGGCGTCCACTGCCCGGTTCAGCAGTGCGGAATCGGTGACTCCCAGCAGTGCGACCGCACGAGAGTAGGTCACCCCCTCTGGTCCGGCACCGGCAAGCAGTTGATCCATCACGGACAGCGAATCACGTGGAGAACCACCACCCGTCCGAATAACCAGGGGGTAGACCGTATCTTCAACGACCACGCCCTCTTCGCCACAGATACGTTCAAGCAGGCCACGCATCGTCAGAGGAGTCAATAGCCGGAAAGGATAGTTGTGCGTGCGCGACCGGATGGTCTGCAGCAGTTTCTCCGGCTCTGTCGTCGCAAAGATGAAGATGAGGTGCTCCGGCGGCTCCTCGACAATCTTCAGTAGCGCATTGAAGCCCGCCTGGGAGATCATATGCGCCTCGTCGATGATAAATACGCGGTAGCGGGATTCCGCCGGAGCAAAAACGCCCTGTCGCGCAGCTCGCGCATATCGTCAACACCGTTGTGGGTCGCGGCGTCCAGCTCGGTGACATCGAGGGTCCGGCACCACCGGGGGCCAAGGCCACACAGGAATCGCATACCCCACATGGTGTGGAGGTCGGCCCCTCCACACAGTTCAGCGAGCGGGCGAGGATACGGGCCGAGGAGGTCTTGCCACAGCCCCGCGGTCCCGAGAACAGGTACGCATGATTAATCCTGCCGCTGTCCAGGGAGGTGCACAGCGGTTCGGTCACATGTTCCTGCCCGACTACCTCGGCAAAGGTCGCCGGCCGGTACTTCCTGTAGAGAGCCACGGCACCAGACTACAAGGCCGCGCGGACAGGACAGCTCCATCACCCAGAAGAACGCCCCGACGGTGCCCCCGCGGGTGTGTCACCGCCAGACATCGTTGAGGTCAGTCTCGGCATCTACCAACTCTTGCTGGACAACGTCGAGCCCCTGCTGACGCGCGGTGTCGAATTCAGTATCCGTCAACATCACCAGCTGGGCGACCACCGTCATCCGCCCTGGATGGGTCCAATCATGGGCTTCTCCACCACCATGGCGTCCGCCAAAATCCACCTCATGGACGTGCGGGACGCCGTCCTCCCATAAAAACGGCGGAACCAATAGACCATGCTTCGCGGTCATCGACTCATCTACATGCCACCCCAGTTCCGGCAGCAACAACCCTGGCTGCGGCGACCGCTGATGCGGATCCTGGGAGATCATCGTCGCCGCGGCAATAACCAGATCCGCCGCTGCCCGGGAATGATCCGAGGTCACCGTGACGAACTCGACCCGCAGGTCTGCGCCGTCATCAGTGACCAAACCCGGTTCGATCCGAGCGGCGTCAAGCGTTAACGCCACGGTCTCGGCGGGTTTGGCGTCCTCACCGCTGTCAGACTGTTCCTCGTCGCCAATGAATACCTCAGCAACGGTGAAGTCTGGGAACCCCTGCACCACCCGTCGGGTGGTGATCTGGGGATCCAGCGGGAGCAGATCCTTCACCCAGAACGTTGTCTCTTCGAGATTCACAGTGCTGCCTCCTCCACCTATTGCGCCGAACCGGTGGGCGGGGTGGCGTTTGCAGCCTCCACAGCTTCAATAGCTGAAAGAAGCATGCAGGTCGCCACTCCATCCATGGCAACCTCCACCTCATCCTGGGGCGGTAGGGACGGCGCCAGGCGCAGATTGCGATTATGCGGATCATTGGTCAATGGGTAGGACGAGCCCGCACCAGTCAGTACGATCCCTGCCTCCTTTGCCAACTCCACCACGCGCTTCGCCGTCCCGTCGATGACATCGACTGAGATGAAGTAGCCACCATCCGGTTGGTCCACTCTGCGATGCCAAGACCACCCACTCTTCGGCCAAGGATCTCCGTGACTGCACGGAACTTCGGGCCAAGAATTCCAGCGTGCTTCCGCATCACCGCGCGCACGCCCTCGGCATTCTCGAAATACCGCATATGGGCCAGTTGGTTGACCTTGTTCGGACCAATACCGCGCATCGTTGCGATGTCCCGGTACCAATCAAGGTTCTCCTTCGAGGAGTTAAAGAAGGCCACACCCGCACCGGCGAAGGTGATCTTTGAGGTCGAAGACATCGCCCAGAACAGGTTGGGATGGCCGGCCGCCGCAGCGAGACCAACGATATCGAGCAGCTCCGGGAACTCATCGCTGGCGTATGGAGGGCGTAGGCGTTATCCAGACCACGCGGAAATCCGGGGCTGCGGTCTTCATTAACGCGAGTTCTTCCGCCACCGCACGAGAGACGGTATACCCGGTCGGGTTGGAGAACACGGGCACCAACCACATTCCCTTTACCTAGGGTCCTTGACCAGTTCGCGGACCGCTTCCATATCCGGCCCATCCTCGTTCATCGGGACGGTAATCATCTCGTAGCCGAAGACCTCGGTGATGGCGAAATGGCGGTCATAACCGGGGACCGGGCAGATCCACTTGACCGTGTCCTCGGCAGACCAAGGGCGCTCTGAGTCATTGTTACCAAAGGAGTGAGACCAGGAGATGAGATCGAACATAATGTTGAGGCTGGAGGAGTCTCCAGCGATAACAAGATCTGTGGGGACGCCAAGTACCTCAGCCCACAGTTCTCGGATCTCACGGATTCCATCCCTGCCCCCGTAATTACGCACATCGGAGTCATCCGCGAGGGTGTGGTCCCTTCTCCGGGCAGTGACAGGAGAGCCTCGCCGATATCCAGCTGTTCTGCAGATGGCTTGCCACGGGTCAGATCGAGTGTCAGGTTCAGAGCCTGAAGCTCCTTATAGGATGCGATGGTCTCGTCTTTGAGGGCGAGCAGTCGGTCGGTGTGAACGTCAGTGAGCTTCATAGTTCCTCGGGACCTCCTCAGTGTGGGCAGGCATTCACGACAGTGCGTCATTTCCGCAGGCAAGTCTACTGCCCGATGACCTCGGCTGTCAGCACCACCCTGAACGGTTCCCCAGTACCCCCAAAGAAAATGAACGGACCCCACGCACCCGCCAGAGCTCGCTTACCCTTGCTGCATTCCTGCCCTGGGGGAGTTCGCAAGATTCACGCCACGTGAGATCCGCCGACCACTCTAGCCCAGGACTGCGTTGGTGACCAACGCCTGGCAGCGATCCCAAGATTAGCCTGCATCTTTGTGCCCGGCTCAGGGGTTTGTGTATATTTGGCTGCGGAGGATTCGACTAGCGGCCTATGTCACACGCCTGGAACGCGTGAGGGAGTCACATCCCACAGGGGTTCAAATCCCCTATCCTCCGCCAGAGAAAAGCCCCGGATCACGCCGAACCGGGGCTTTCTTATATCTTCGCCGCTACTCACATCACCCTCACCCGAGAAGGCCCGCGTTCCTTACCCCCGATAGTGACCTCGGCGACAGACCCACGCCGAAACACGCGACCAGAGTTCACCGATTGATCTCATATCCACAGTCCCCGGTCTGTGGTGCTCTCGATCTGCTCACTGTGGCAACCCGGCGCTGTGGTCCCTTTCACCCCAGGTGTCAGGTATCATCAGCTCCGAACAAGCTCTGAGAGTTCACCACAACCACTATGGGGTCTCACCCCGCTCTATTGACCGCTAGAAGGACCCAGTACACCGCATGAACTCGCGTCGCCGCTCACCGAGGAGCCATCGTCGTGACCATGGTCACGGTACGACCACGGGCTCTACCCCTTCAAGCACCCGCAATGTCATCATCGCAGCAGGTGTAGGCGTCGCCACGGCAACCGCGCTGACTCTGGCGTCCCTCGCCGGATCCTTCTCCAATGCTTCCTCCGCACCCGGCAATGATGTCGTCGTTTTCGGGGACTCCTACTACTCCTCGCCAGACGCTGTCGCCCTGACCGTTCCCTGTGCGCAGTCAGAGCAGAATTGGCCCCGCCTCGCCGCAGAAGACACCGGCCTCGACGTCTACGACTGGAGCTGCGGCGGCGCCACCTCCGCATCAATGCTCGACCGGATTGCTGAGGCCACCAAGGCTGGAGAGCTCAACACCAACACCGGCACCGTATTCCTCTCCATCGGCGGAAATGACTTCTCCCACCAGGGTGCAGTTCGCGGTCTCCACATCAACAACCTCGAAGGACGCCGAGATACCGTCCTGACCAACGTCACCACCTCTGTGACCAAGATCCGCGCTGCCGCCCCCGATGCGAAACTCGTCATGTCCAGCTATATCCCCGCCACCGTTGGACCCTATGTCTGCCGTTCCGCGGGACCGGTTGACGGTGTCTCCGCGCCCGTCTATGACCAAGAGTTGGATGCCATCGAGGACTACATCAGCGAGACCATGTCCATCGCCCACACAACACGGTGCGACCTTCGTTGATATCCGTTCGGCCGCCGAGGGCAACTCCACCTGTAGCCCCGTTGGCCAGCGCTATCTCTCCGGAGAAGAAGACGGCGCCCCCGATGTTCTGATGTCCTGGCACCCCACACAAGCCGGTGCCCGCTTCATGGCGGACAGCTTCATCCCTGAAATCGTGCGCTAACCGAACCCCAAAGATCCTCTCCTCGGCGGGCTGTCAGCCAGTGCTCACAGGTTTGGGTAGGCAGCGTCCAACTCGGCAAGCCATACACGCGCATTGCCATCCGAAGGTGCGCGCCAATCGCCCCGAGGCGATAGTGCCCCCGCTGGCGAGACCTTCGGACCATTGGGAATCCCCGTGCGCTTGAACTGGGCAAAACCAAAGAAGCGCTGAAGGAAACTGCGCTCCCAGCGAAGGATCGTCGCCAGATCGTAGGTGTAATGGTCGGCATCCGGGAAGCCCGGCGGCCATTCCCCGGCATCAGCGTCCTTCCACGCATGCCAGGCGAGAAAAGCAATCTTCGACGGACGCAACCCGGCAAGAATGTGCCACAACGTGAAATCATGCAGGGCGTAGGGGCCGATGGTGGACTCTGTGGACTGCACCGCTCCATCGGCAGTCGGTGGAACCAACTCCGGGCTGATCTCCGTGTCTAATACCGACTGCAATATCTGCGCTGTGACGTCATCAACACCCTCGTCGGCGGAGATCACCCAGCGGATCAGGTGCTGCATCAGTGTCTTCGGCACACCATTATTCCCCCATAGTGGCTCATTGTCGCCCACGCCATAGGTGCTCCACCCCAGGGCAATCTCCGAAAGATCACGGTTCCCACCACAATCCCACGATGCTGGTTGGCCAAGCGGAACAGATAATCCGTGCGCAGACCCGCCTGAACATTCTCGAAGGTGACGTCATAGACGGGTTCACCCTGGCCAAAGGGATGTCCCATCCTGGTCAGCATCTCCGTGGCCGCAGGACGGATATCGATGGTTTCTATTGTCGCCCCTATCGCCTCAGCCAGCGCCACGGCGTTGGATTTCGTGTGCTCAGAGGTGGCGAAACCAGGCATAGTGTACGCAAGGATCTCTGAGCGAGGGCGCCCCGCACGGTCCATCGCCCGCCCGGTCACCAGCAGAGCATGGGTGGAATCCAAACCACCGGGGGAGACACCAAACCGGGCGGGGACCAATCGCGCCGAGCCGCTGGGCCAGGCCGGAGACCTGAATATTGAAGGTTCATAACAATCCTGAGCCAACCGATCCGGGTCACGGGAACGAAGGGAAGCGCGACACCGCGCGGCGCAACCCGATTTCCTGGCGCGGCGGATCAAGGACGAAGTCAACGGTTCGCCACTCCATTCCTCGGGCGTTCCGGGCACCGCGGGGTCACCCAGGCTGCGTCGGTTGTCATCAAAGTGCCCTGATGCAGCCGAGCCTGGTGAATCGCATCCAGGTCCACGTCAGCGGTACTCCACCGCGGCCCTTCTGGGAACCGCTCCGTCTCGTCAGCAGGGCACCACGCTCGTGGATCATGGTGAGCCCATCCCAGGAAAGATCATTCGTGGATTCCCCCTGACCCGCGGCAGCGTAGACATAGGCGGCCTGGCAGCGCAGGGACGCCGCAGCCGCAAGCAGGTGCCGGTCATCGGCCCGGCGCACCTAATCGGAGACCCGGAGAGGTTCGCCAGCACCGTCGCCCCCGCCAGCGCCGCCGGGTACTTGGCGGCCACCGGAACCCACATGTCTTCGCAGATTTCCGCGTGGAGCACCAGATTCGGCACATCGGAGGCGGTGAAGAGCAAGTCCGTTCCGAAGAGAGCTTCATTGTCCCAATCCGAATAGTGGAGCGGGCACCGCGAATTTCATCACCGGAGACGTACCACCGGCGCTCATAGAATTCGTGATAGGTCGGAAATGGGTTTTCGGGATAACGCCAAGGATCTCGCACGATGGATCACCACAGCACAGTTGTAGAGCCGGTGTCCCTTGACCAATGGGGCACCCACAACAAGTACCGGCATCAGGTCAACCGTAGCGCTGACCAGGGTCTCGATAGCCTGTGTCACAGCATCGTGCACAGCATCCTGCAGAACAAGGTCATCGATGGCATAGCCGGTCAGGCAGAGTTCGGGGAAGACAGCGACGGCGACGTGCTCTCTGTGGAGGCTACGGGCAGTATCGAGAATGGTCTCTGCATTCTTCGCCGGGTCCGCAATGGCCACCGGAATGGTGACGGCGGCGACGCGGGCGAAGCCGTGAGCATAGCTGCCGCGGAGGGGCTGGCCGCCGCGATCGGGCTGGCCGCAACGTGCTGTTCATCCATGGTCACTAGTGTGCCCTTTTTCTCTGCAATGAGGACAGTGCGCGTACCAGATTCGGGCTATTTCTCTCGTTGATGGCACGGATCTGATACGCGCGCTTGCAGTCTGGCTCCGCAGACCTCTTGAGACAATCGTTCACAATTAGGTCAGGCTTGCCATTTCCTTTTCTAGTATTACTCATTACTATTCAGCCTCATACGTCACCTGACCCTCCGCCGCACGCGAACCACAGCACTCCGGCTATCCATCGCCGCCGGACTCGCGATCTCACTTACCGCCACGCTCGCTGCCTGCGGTAGCTCCGACTCGGACGACTCCTCCTCCGCCGCAACGGCCACCGACCAGACAGGTTCGGTCACCATCACCCATGCCACGGGAACCACCGAAGTTCCCCGCTCCCCGGAAATAATCGTCAGTTTCTCCCCGTCTTCACCGATGCCTTCAGTGCACTCGGCTGCTCCGTCGATGTCGAATATAGGAATGACTTCTACAAACACACCACGCCTGAAAGAACAAAGACGCCGGAAAGGTCATCACCTTTCCACTCAACCAACTCCCTAGCCGCGAGCAGATCGCAGAACTCGATCCCGATGTCGTCTTCGCCGGGTACCTGCCCGACCAATCCACCTTCGATCGGCTCAACACGCTCGCTCCCACAGTCGCTGTTGTCGGCCGTTTCACCCAGACCGACGATTGGCGCGAAGCCACCACTCTCGCCGGTGACATCCTCGGCAAAAAGGATGCTGCAGAAGAACTTTATCGAGACAACGGGAAAAACCTTCGGACACCACCCTGCTACCCCCCCTTACCACCC
>JAPFBL010001256.1:0-20259 GCA_026182355.1 Hermatobates lingyangjiaoensis | reverse complement strand
CGGATAAATAAAGTTCAATATCGACTAAGAAACATAGAGATATTAAAAACACACTTACAGCCTCTAATTTTCGGTTTGTACCGAAGTATAGGAGAGGTATAAGAGAGGGAAAAAAACAATGTTGCCACACACGCGCCCGGTCACAGAGAATCAGGTAGACAAGAATCAATTTATAATTAAGTTAGGAAATATGAAAAAATAATAAATACATAAAAGATAAACTGGGGAATGAACAGAGTAAATGATACATAAATAAAACTTATGGACTAAGCAATAATAAATAATAGAATAAAATAAAACATAAAATAATATTGAGAATACAAATAATAAAAGATAAAAATGGTATTAGAGAATAAAAGATTGCATAAATCCTAAATATAATGACAAGGAACTAATACAATGAACTAACAGAGGGCCAAATCGCATCGCTGGCCTGCTGAAGGGAGACTTAGACTAGTTCACGCATTTGTCTTTCCAAAGCGAAGAAGGGCTGCAACAAGACACTATTTAATTCTCTTCATTCAATAATCAAGATTAAAAATTATAGCCTGTATCACTTAAAAAAACGCAACCTATGTTTTTATACAAAACCCCAAGCGACGATTTTGAGTTTTTAATTTTCAGAAAAATATGATCACCATAATTAGTTTGTTATATATAGTTAGTCTTATTCTACACCAGATATGATTCCACAAAATTAATAGCAAACAGATTTGTAAAGGATGAACCCAATCTTTCTTTGTCTTAAATTAGTATTACAAGGTTAAGAGAAAACATAACTAAATAGAGGACAGACATTTCAAATTGACTATTTTTTCATTTTTTTTTGTGGCAAAGGGAGTCGGTGGTGAAATGCTTTATGCACCCCAATTGAGTGTGCTCGGATCCACCCTCAGATTGGGAGTGTCAGACTCCTGGCAAGCCAGTGTACCGACTAAAACACCACCCGTCTCCAAACCTCGCTGCCCCTTTATTGTGTGCTGGGGAGTTAGATGGTGGGGCGCACATTACCCAGAAGGGTCGGTTGAGTGTCACTTTGGAAGACCTACCATAAGTGGTGCTGCACAAAGCTACCATCTAGACACCCTGTTGGAAAACCTTTCAAACTCGCAAGCGAGAGGCTACCACCCCGTACCGCCCAGACGGGTTACAAGCTGGGCTTACGCCCGTTCAAGAAAACCTGCCTGGTCAAACAAAGGCTTATTCTTCTACGACTAACTAAAAGTTTCCCAACAATATCGTTCAATGGAGTATGTGTTATTGAACAATATAGAACCAATAGAATTAACATTACGCAAAAAAATATGCTCTACAAATACGAGAGGCCTCCTGTCAAGGTGTACTTTTGAATTTGAACGCCAAGTTTACTACTCACATCCTGGACACATCCAGGATTAATCCCCGCTGTTAAATAATTAGATAATCAAGATGAAAATACGTATTCTATATATACAGATGGTAGTAAAAGTAAAGATGCCGTTGGAAGTGGATTTGTTGTATACAACAAGGAGGGAACGGTAATCGAAGAGTAAAAGTACCGCTTGAATGCCTACTGCTCCAATAATGACATGTTTTAAATTAGTATTACAAGGTTAAGCGAAACATAACTAAATAGAGGACAGACATTTCAAATTGACTTCCTTATGCTTCTCGAGAGCATTGGAGACATTGACCACGTCTATACCATTCTTGTCCTTTGACAACAACTCTTCTGCCTTGTTTACCCATTTGAACAACTTCTCCCTTAGTTCTTCACATTGCACTCGATACTTGTAAAAGAATGATTAGAGTGTAAATAAATTGAGGTTGTTAACATATACTAATAAATCTGATAAAATATTACGTTGTTTTTTCTTAATTCAATAAAAAAAATCAATATAAAAATGTGTTAGTTATAGTAAAAGCCATACTGTAGGTTCTGATCTAGGTAGGCCTTCCTGTCCGCCAAATGTCTAGGCAACGTCTTGATCAAAGACTCTCCTTTACTTATGAGTTCGACGATAGCTGGAGGCAAGCTGTCTCCTGTGTGCACCGATGACTTCAGCTCTCCGAGTCTCTTCAGTAGGTCGTCAACTTCATTTGAAAGCTCCTATTAAATTAAATTAGATTAGATATTAACTATAGACTATTTCCATGAATTTAAATCGGAGTCCTCTTTGAGTTGTGAACTATTCATCAAATAACATGAAGAGAAGAAATTTCGTTTGAAAAATGAAATTCTACCAGTGGTAAGTAAATTTAATTTAACTGAATTAAAATTTGTCAATAAGGTATACACTGATACTGCTCATTGAGTAAAGGGACGACTGGAACTGGAATGATGACGGTGGAAGTACCGAACTAACCATTGTAAACAATTATAATCTAATTTAAGTTCTCCAATTATTTTCAGTAATTGCATATGTTCCATGAGTAATTATATGTTCCAGAAAAATAGATAGTAACTATATGAAAGTAATAAATGATATTTTGATTAGAAAGTTAATTTATTATTGCAATAATCATAATTGTACAAATAATTACTTATATTAATAATTTTAAAAATTAGAATATCATTTTAGTGTTGTTAATCTTTTATGTTTTATGAGAAGCATATTATCTTACGAAAGAGAACAAACTCAGAGAGGGGTCTAGATCTCATTCCAAAGGCTTTACACGGTAGACAAACTTACGGTAGCTAATCAAGAAAGGCATCATTTTAATTCATTCAACTTAAACAAATTAATGAAGATACATAAATCACAACAAAGACGCTTGGTATGGGTAAAGTTTGGTATGAACGAAATGTGCTAGGTGAGACCTGATGGAGGGCGTGAAGCTATAATCAATAACCATTGATTATATTGAGGATAATGAGGGCGTTGAGCCTTGCCCTCAGCCTGCCGCAGTCCCTCCACCACCGCCTCCAGCCCTTCCTTCATCCTGTCGTAGCCCTTTACCACTTCAACCAACCGATCCCTACACAACAAACACAATCAGTTTGACCAATTTCGATTTTTAAACATAAACCCAACTCCAACCCTTTTATAAAGAAAAGGTCTTGAAGTAGACCATGCCTAGCCACTTAGACTGCTTTCCTCAGACCGACAACCTGACCCTTGAGCGCCATAAGCTGTTCTGTCACGTTGTTCCGATCAGCTGCTGAAGCTTCCGAAACAATTTGTTCTCCTTTGTCGCAAGCAGAAGCTAGAAGAGCTTCACACTCCTGTATCTTTACTATCACCTATTTAAAATGATATATATAATTTACACATACTAAAT
Organism: Hermatobates lingyangjiaoensis; assembly: GCA_026182355.1. NCBI lineage: Eukaryota > Metazoa > Arthropoda > Insecta > Hemiptera > Hermatobatidae > Hermatobates > Hermatobates lingyangjiaoensis. The sequence continues at coordinate 16,998 of JAPFBL010001256.1, read as the reverse complement.
GATAAATGTTAGTGAAAAAACAATGTCTCAACAAACAAATCTTCAAAACGAACATGTTTCGTTTAATAATCTTTCTCGATTATTTTTCATATTTTTTAAGATTATTATTTTTGATCTCCATTCCTTTTAAAGTTTCATGATAAGACGTCGGATACACTGAATTTCACTTTGTAACCGTCTCTAAACCTCTCTTCCTCTTCAACACCCTTGTACATTCTTCTTTCTCCTTAAGACTGTATTTCCAAAATATTTTTCACCGTGAGTGATAATCTCCTATTTGTTAATGAGTTTCAAGTTTTACATGTGTGTGTTGTTTTTGTACATAACACAAATATTATACGTATGGATACAATAAAATAACATATAAATCACTTAGACGCATTACAATACAATGTTCTGTACCTGATATGCATCAATAATGGCTTGTACATCCTCAACTTTGCTTCCAACTGGCTTAGCCAGATCCTTCATTTGTTTTTCACTTTTCCTAATAGGGCCACAGTTCCATCCATTTTTTGCTGAGCCTAAAATCGATTACACATATGTTTAAAATTATAAAGAACAACATTCAATCAAATGAACAAACATATTTTAACTGATGCACATTTTTTAAATGAAATTCAAAAATTCCCGTTAAAAAAAATTCAAAATTCAAGAAATAAAATTGTAAATATTTGACAACTTCTATAAAACAATTAAAACTTCGTTAGGTTGGTGTCAATTATTTTTTTGTTTTTTATTTCACTGTAGCAGTATTTTATATACCTAGGCTACAATTAAGATAAAAACATAGATAGATAAAAACTTCAGAATAGATTTTCTGATACAATTTTGTACATTTTCGTAACAGTTCTAAAACTGCTTTCCCTGTTTTACTTAAAAAACTACTTTATATAAACTTCTACAATACTGTAATATTTTAATAAATAAACACATAGTAAAAAAATTAGAAATAATTTTCTCGAAAAAAGTAATAAAGATAGATGTTGAAATTAAAGAGTGGTATGACAAGAGACCTGTTTGAAATTGTCGATGGCCTGGCCATTGATGATGTACAAGGCCAAGCCTTGCAGACCAATGGTCCAAGGGGTTAGTGTACCTTTCCCACCAGATGAAAAATAACATGCAGTACTCAATAGTATGTACACGCTGATACAAAGTAATTAGTTGAGTAATAATAATAAGAATTAGTTGATATACTCTAATTACTTTGTTGAGCTGCTCCTGAATAAGAGGAATGCTAGACGTCCTGACATTGGCACTTAGGGTCACCTCCGCCTGGCACTTGTCAATGCCGCTCTCCAACTCCTGTCGCGACAGCAGCAGACCATTCAGCCACAAAGCTTCCCCGTCACACTTCTTCTCCAGATCTTCTAGCTCCTTCACCATACCTTTAGGAAGTAAATCGATCTCAATACCTCAATATAAATATATCCCGTACCTTCAACTAATTATATTAAAATTAACATTATGAGATTAACTGTATTACATCGTATGGTGTACTGGGGTCATTTGAAGGTTACAGGCGTTTTCCATCTTTAAACACAACTGTTTTAGATTTATCGAGCATGAAAGCCCTAAAAAGGTTGAACAACCCCAGTATCAGCATACAAAGTTAAACGGTGAATTCAACTCATAATATAAATTATACCAACTTCTATAATTATTAGTACCATAATATAATTAGTACATTATGGTACTAATGATATGTATATTTAATGGTGTTCTGGTTCCTTGTTTTTTTTTTTACTTTACTATCTAATACTATCAATAATAATACTAGTTATTAAAACCGATCCAATAATTAATACTACTTCAATTACGTGTCGAGGTCTGTAATACACCATGAGGACAGCAAACTACAGAACATTATACATTATATGTAAAGCTATACATCATAATGCTTTTCTTACAATATACTGGATCATAGATAAGGGAATAACTTTTAAATAGAAAAAAAAATAACTGCAAACAAAATGGTTAGATAACTATATTATATAGTGAAACTCAACATTACACATTATTCCATATTTAGATTGGAAGTCTTAAGAAATACCATTATTTGTAGCATTACTTATAATACATACGGCATACCCGTTTTATAAATCTAATGATACATTGACCATGAAATAGTATTATTTATTGGGATCATTCTTAATAACTTATACAAGGTATTCATATTTTAGGTATTTAAATTACAAATAAGATTATGCAAAAATTGAATGAAACAATACGAACAATCAATCAAAACTACCATAAGTTTTAAATAACTTGCAATCTAGGAATTAGCTCTACCTATGACTTACAACATGCTAGACTAGGCTTTCCCTAGACTATTGAGAATTAATTAATGTTTTACGTAACTTCACGAATAAATACTTTCGGGTAATTTATTTAAAAAAAAAATTACACAAAGCAAAGATATTAATTAACTGTATACCTTCAACTGTTTACCCTAAGTTAACATGTGCATGATGTTTTACCAACACAAACAACACGTATATTTCAGCCCATTATAATAATTTTACCTGTAACGCTGTCCATGGAGAACATTAACAGTCCCTGCTAATATATTATCCAAATTTAATCTTTGCATCTTAATAATGTTATTAGGTGCTGTAATCAGTAAGGCAGTGAAATGAGTACTTTATCATTATTTTATTAAACAGAACCAACATTTATAACACACAAACTGAAGTTAACCAAACACTACAATGGACATATGTGTAACCTCTTACACTGCTGTATAGGCAGCGCTATCTAGGGCCCAGTGTTGCCAAATTTTTTTTACTATGAGGTGCCAGATTTGTTACAAAAAGGTGCTAAAAAAATAATGACTTGGGATACCTACAAAAAGATATAAAAACAAATATTTTTATATATGAAGTATAAGTTAATTATCTCCACTTTCAGAAAAATATGTCGTTCTAAAGAAGTCTTTGTCTCCTAAGGTCTTTTTCTTTTCTGCCTTCTTTGTCCTAAAGGTTTTTGTCTTCTAAGATATCCAAGATATCCTGGCTGCAAACTTTCTGATCTTCCTCATTGTAGGTACTCATGTTGCCAATTAAGTTTATAACAGATGCAGGCAATTCGTAATCTTTACAACACTTGTTATTTATCTTCAGGCCATATTTTACATAAAGTATATTTTTTAACAGAGTTAACTCCATTTTATTCCTTAATTTATTTTTAACTACATTCATGGAGCTGAACACTCGTTCGATTTCTGCGTTAGAGTTTGGTAACAATAATACTTTTATGACGCATTCCGACAACTGTTTAAAGGGATTTTCACCTGATGCATCTTCAAACTGATTGACTTCTGACCAAAACATTTCGGTGTGTGTTTTACATTTGTCCAGTTATTTAAATGAATGCTTTTATATTGATATTCCGCTGCTGCAATATCTTCATCTGAATTGCAAAATAGTTCCAAGACTACTTTTATTGGCTCTTTTCTGTGGCTTAAAGTGCTTCCGACTGAAAAACATGATATCTTCTTAAAGATATTCAAATTTTCTGGTAGCCTCTGTTTAAGTTCTTTGAACAAATTCATCAGAAAGTTCTTGCATCTATTTCTTATGGCCATTTCTTCTTCTTTACTTAATATATTATCAGTTCTCAGCTCAGTGACTTTTTGTTCAAATCTGTAACCAAGATCAGGCTTAGCAAGCACGTAGTCTTCTATGTTAGAACAAAGGGGGTCTACTCTGTTCCTTCCCATCAGTAAATAAGATCAGGCTTAGCAAGCATGTAGTCTTCTATGTTAGAACAAAGGGGGTCTACTCTGTTGCTTCCCATCAGTAAATAAGATCAGGCTTAGCAAGCACGTAGTCTTCTATGTTAGAACAAAGGGGGTCTACTCTGTGCTTCCCATCAGTAAATAAGATCAGGCTTAGCAAGCACGTAGTCTTCTATGTTAGAACAAAGGGGGTCTACTCTGTTGCTTCCCATCAGTAAATAAGATCAGGCTTAGCAAGCACGTAGTCTTCTATGTTAGAACAAAGGGGGTCTACTCTGTGCTTCCCATCAGTAAATAAGATCAGGCTTAGCAAGCATGTAGTCTTCTACGTTAGAACAAAGGGGGTCTACTCTGTGCTTCCCATCAGTAAATAAGATCAGGCTTAGCAAGCACGTAGTCTTCTATGTTAGAACAAAGGGGGTCTACTCTGTGCTTCCCATCAGTAAATAAGATCAGGCTTAGCAAGCACGTAGTCTTCTATGTTAGAACAAAGGGGGTCTACTCTGTTGCTTCCCATCAGTATAAGATCAGGCTTAGCAAGCACGTAGTCTTCTATGTTAGAACAAAGGGGGTCTACTCTGTTGCTTCCCATCAGTAAATAAGATCAGGCTTAGCAAGCACGTAGTCTTCTATGTTAGAACAAAGGGGGTCTACTCTGTGCTTCCCATCAGTAAATAAGATCAGGCTTAGCAAGCATGTAGTCTTCTATGTTAGAACAAAGGGGGTCTACTCTGTGCTTCCCATCAGTAAATAAGATCAGGCTTAGCAAGCACGTAGTCTTCTATGTTAGAACAAAGGGGGTCTACTCTGTGCTTCCCATCAGTAAATAAGATCAGGCTTAGCAAGCATGTAGTCTTCTACGTTAGAACAAAGGGGGTCTACTCTGTGCTTCCCATCAGTAAATAAGATCAGGCTTAGCAAGCACGTAGTCTTCTATGTTAGAACAAAGGGGGTCTACTCTGTTGCTTCCCATCAGTAAATAAGATCAGGCTTAGCAAGCACGTAGTCTTCTATTTTAGAACAAAGGGGGTCTACTCTGTTGCTTCCCATCAGTAAATAAGATCAGGCTTAGCAAGCACGTAGTCTTCTATGTTAGAACAAAGGGGGTCTACTCTGTGCTTCCCATCAGTAAATAAGATCAGGCTTAGCAAGCATGTAGTCTTCTATGTTAGAACAAAGGGGGTCTACTCTGTGCTTCCCATCAGTAAATAAGATCAGGCTTAGCAAGCACGTAGTCTTCTATGTTAGAACAAAGGGGGTCTACTCTGTGCTTCCCATCAGTAAATAAGATCAGGCTTAGCAAGCACGTAGTCTTCTATGTTAGAACAAAGGGGGTCTACTCTGTTGCTTCCCATCAGTAAATAAGATCAGGCTTAGCAAGCACGTAGTCTTCTATGTTAGAACAAAGGGGGTCTACTCTGTGCTTCCCATCAGTAAATGAGCAACAGATTTTACTAAACGAACAAGGTCTTCATGTACTTTTGTTTTATCTGCACTATTACTCTCAAAGATTTTATTTACTTGTACTTGAACTAATACAGGATGTAAGAACAGTAAATACAACTTATTTCTTTCATCTTTGTACATTTCATGAAGCATTTGAGAAGTGAAACATTTTTCTGTGTTCCTGACCTTTTCAAAATGTGTTTTCAATTCAAGCCATTGTTTCAAAATTCTCCCAACTGAAGGCTCAATTGAGAGCCATCTCTAGTGGAGCAGCTATTGACCATTTTTAGAGGAGTTTGATTTTCATTGATAGTCTAACGTAATATAAACGTATACAAAAATTAGTTTATATCAAGCAAAATCAAGTTGCATAATTCGATAATTAAATTATTTATATGTAAATAAATAATTAAAAAATGGATTTATATTAAAATGTAATTACAGATTGCAGAATTGCTTTCTGAAAGATATTCTGCAATATCTGCAATATTCTGAAAGATATCTCCTTGTTTCCAAAGCGATTCCCAGGGCTTCTTTATATTGGGCCTCATCCAAACATTGTGCAAACATCCTGTCCACGATTGTCTCCATTCGAGAGTCAATGGGTAGAACTTTGTCTGGGTTATCTAGGTTGTGGATCCTAAGTTCGGTGTACTGATCAATGCATTTTGCTACAAAAATATATATCATTGAATACATATACAATTGTTTATTAACAATATACAACTGATCATTTTAAATTTTACTTCAACTTTTAATTCAAGATAAATAAAATATAAGAAAAAAGTTACGATAAAAGCGAATAAATAAAAAAGACAAGGTAAAAGGGAAACTTCCAACGAATTAACAATAAAAAATTTACCTAACCAGGAAAAATAGGTACATTTTTGGTAGGTACTATACAAACAATGATAACTGAAGAAGTTTTTAGATTGTAAATTGAATGTTCAATGTTTAGTTAATAATTGTGGATGATAATAGTATAAGCTAAAAGCCTGAGAAAGTGTATTTCTTTAAAAAATAGAATTAAAAGAGGGACCCACCCATTTAGTATTACGAAACTAAATTAGCATTATAAATTAACAAACCCTAAAAGTATGTAAATAAATTATATATATTAACTAACATGTACCAGACATCTATCCAGATTTGATATTATATAAAATGGCATTCTTTTATTACTTAAACGGAACACATTTAAAAACTTAAAGACTATCCGTAGGTAATAAACCTAAGGTTTTAAAAAGAAATGTAGCCTGTATTTCATAAAAACTTTCCTTCTCATTGCCATAAAATTACAAAATTAACGATAAAAACTTTGTCAATTATATATTTTGTCACGAGTAACTGGAGAAATATAGTATTATTAATATGCCTATAGCTTTTGTTTATATTGATTAGTACTTATCGGTTAACTGGAGTCCACATATTTAACAAATGCATTTATAGGTTATCAATAATAACAAATTAATAATATTATAACTTTATATTATTCATATTATAATATTATTCCATGTGAATATTAATGAACCCAATTAATATTTATTAATAAATATTACTTATAATAACAAAGCAATTTTTGTTATTTATGGATTCTAGGAGTGTTATTTTGTATAAGAAGTGATTTTCGTTTTGTTTTGATTTAATAACCGTCTTTAAATTAGTGGTCTCTCGATAACAGTTGATTTCTAAAGAAATCATGATATAAAATATTATAATCACAATCAATCCTAAATGTTTTGGAACCTTAACGCTGCAGTAAAGGGATTAACAAATGTATGTATGAAGTCATCCTGATTATTGGAGTAATTACTCAAAAAGTGTAGAAAAATACTTGAAATTTATATTGTAAGGTTGATCCAATATTATTTGCAACAATGTTTGTGCAGCTTAAAACATTATTATTGTAATCATGTGTTAACTATTATTATTATTGTAATCATAATTATTATTGTTTATGTTTCTGTTGTTATTATTGTTTTCATTTTAAATAGTACTAGCAAATGTACCCGTCTTTGACGGAATCAAAAATTCTATTATTCTTGGTATTCCAAAATATCAATTATAGTATTATACTAATACTATAATTAGAAGTTATAGAATAGTAGAAAACACCATTATTAGTACAGTGTTAAACAAATGCCTCTGTATACACTACATTAGCTGTCTGTCCTTCAGGTTCATGGAAGAACAATCAGTTGAAACCTCTGACTATTGAGCAAGTAAACTACAGTTGACCATGTGAGAAAAACTTGGTTTCGCTAACTTGAATTCCTGCGTTAGATAAAGTCTCCCTTTGCGACTTAGTTAACGTCATTGCGAAATAGACTCTGAGGGGACCTTGCAATCATTTGAATGGAAACAGACAGTGGCTCGGAATCAATGGTATGCGTGGTATACACACAGACTCCCCAATACCACATCCAGTCATTATGTCCGCCTCTATGGCATATCTGTGTAGAGCACGAACTCAGAGTCGTGTCCCGTTGCACAGTTTTTGGGTCACTCATGTTTCGTAACATGAAATTTGTTACTGCTATAAATTGCAGCATCATTGGTGCACCTACTTTAAGTTTTTACTCATGAGCAGGCAGTCCAGGAGAAATAAATTCAGAGTCAAGAAATTCAATTAGATAATGAACTGCTTCTTCATCACTAATCCAATCTCTTTACTGACTTGTAAGTTCTTTCCTCGGCTTCATATAGCGTAAGAACTTTGTTGATTTCTCATGCCTGTTGATATTAAGAGTTGAGAATTGCTCGTTTACAAAACTATTTATTCGTATTAGATAGTACATCCTCAACTCTGGGAAACTCTGGTATCTTTTCAAAGATGTCAAATACGCAATATATTCATATGCTCAATTGAAATTAAAATCAACTAACAATACCTACTTGCCACACCTGTGTATTTTCAAAACAAACTTGTCTGTGAAGTTAGGAAAATACAGCTAAAAGTCCCATAACTTCGCTTCTGTACTGAATTAATAATCTATTTAGAGCCCATATTTTAAGTTAGGCACACACAAATCCAGTGTCAATGTTTCAGCTCGCTATGTCTTATGGTGGCTGAGTTTACTTGTGACAAACATTTTTTCGTTAAACGTCCATAACTTCACTTCTACGTTGAATTTCCAATCAATTCATAGCCTATATTTTAAGTTAGACCTACACAAATCTACTGTAAAAGTTTCAGCTTTATATGTCTTATGGTAGCTGAGTTTACCTGTGACAAAGTTTTGCGGACAAACCGACAAACCGACAGAAATTTTTCTAAGGGTGGATTCGGTTTCTCCAATGTATGAAACGTAAAGAAAACTTGAAATGAGTCAGTTCTAAGCAATGTACAGACAAAATCATTATTTTATTTATAAAGATTGTTGATGCATTGTTTATACATTATTATGAAATCATGTAAAAACATTTCCAAAATAAAATATGCACAAATCACAAATGCTTTGGCTTTCCAATGTTTTAGGAGTTGAAGAGACGAATACTATAATAAATTAGAATATATCTGACACTTTCACTTACCGATAATGGTATCCACATACTCCGAGCGTTAACATCGAATAATGTTCCTCCTCCAAGAGCATAAGTCAATGAGTCCACATAAGACCCAAGATGGTAATAAACTTTACTTGCAACTAACGCTGCCAATTCATTTTGTCGAAAATTCTTGTCTTCATGGAGAATTTCTCTGCAATAATGAATTATAAGGATTAAAATACTATTTGAAGGATCATGGAAAGAAAATATTGTTAACTCCATTTAGTTTAGAGGTAAGAAAATATTCAATGGCTTAAAAACACATGTTGTCATGAAAAAAAAATTCAAATTATTCAAAAGTACATCTTAAGAAATGTTCAACCTTCGCATGAGTCATACTCACATTTTTTGAATTGCTTCGGAAATTTCAGGCCAGAACTCATCGACAATTTGATTTAGCTTCTTTAAAGCAAATATCTTCACTTCTGGCATGGGTTCCTCCAAGAGGGATATGATTCCAGCTAAAATTCAAATTAAAATCATAATATCACATAAAACAATAGAAAAATTAATTACAACCAATAATTTACTATATTAAGCATATAATAGCATCCTAGTAAACCTCCTGACAAAAATATGGAATTATTTTACCTGCTGATGTAATATTCATTGCTCTATTTAATCTTAAACTATCAAACTGACACAATTACACAAGGCGCCAAGATTGGAAGGTTAAAAGGTAATCTCCTCAGATGAAACAGTCACGCTACAGGGTTTTCAATAAAATAAATACTCTAACTATTTATTTCTTCATTTAACTTACATTTTAAATATTTAAAAAAAACAATACTACCAAAATCCATATAACCTTAAATTCATGTATATTCACATATATATTAAAACTGCTAATAAATAACTTGAATACCCACATTTTGGATTAGGTTATTGTTCATTATAATTTTATTTGCTGAATTTCTAAAAAGAAATAGTAGCATGAAATTGTGTTATATTATTTAATTTCTGTTAAAATGTTAGGATAACTTCAAAGCTGTTAACATGAAGTCTATTCAATAAAGCTATTCTGGATGAAGAAATATAATGAAAGTTTCGTTTTTACTCTACTATTTTTTTGTTCATAAAAGGTACACATGATTTAATGTTAAGTAAGTTAAGTAAGTATGATTGTAGGTAAGTACAAAGAACTAGCTTTATCTTTGTACATGTAAACTTCTAAGACTTCGTATAATTTATGAGCTTCCATTCAATTGCAGCCCGTACTAATCTTTAATAGTATCGTACGCAAAATAATGGAAAACCTCTTTATAAATTCAAACACATGAAAAAAAAGGATATACATTTGAATCATATTCTTAATTTAAAGTAAGAATTAATTCTTATAGATAAGGACATCAAAAATAACAAACTTATTTTAGATCATTAGTTGTGCAATCCGTAATTGTGTGGTATTTACTCATTCTGAGGTAAAATGGATAAACAAACAAAAGTCTCCACACAAATGAATAAGTTCTGAATTAAGTTACCTCAGAATGAAACATATTTTATTAAAATACTTCTTTTTCATATCTTAAGTCATCATATAAACGTATTTACTCTTTTTGTGAGCTTCGAATAACTAATTTCTAAACTAAATCCACTATATCAGAACAATATTCATGTATTGGAACAACTAATGTAAATGTTAGCATTTAACAAATTTTGCTTTATCTGATAAGTACCATAATCCCTAAATAGAGATTTTAGAGGTTGTAACTTTTCTCACGATAATTTATAATCTCAAAAATACTACATTGTCATTAACAAGAACTGTAGTTTATCGTACAAATTTAATAAATTATTCCTCTCATATATTCGTAAATGTTTATCAAAAATAAGAAACAAGTAAAACAAATTGGGCACTTCATAGGTTAAGTTCAGTTATTTCCATATTCTCTTCTGTTTGTCAACATTTATGTAACATATTTTTAATCAAACAGTATTGTACCAAATTATATATAAATAAAAGTGTAACAAACAAATCCAATCTATTTGTTTGCACATTTTAATGAATGCAGAAATTCTTGTCATAAATATAATGTTTTCAGTAAATAGAATTTAAGTTCTATTTCAAGCAAGTAGACAAAAGAATGAGGAAATGTATTGAAAAATATAGAACATTAAGTTTTAAGGAGCTCATTTTAAAAGGCTAAACATTACAGATATCCAGTAAATAAAATATAAGTATTAATGTTATTTTCTAATATTTTAAAATATAAATGTTATGATGATAATAATCGAAACAGCAAGTAGGAAATGCAATTACTTTTCTAATATCCATACAGAAACTGTCATTGTACGTAAGTTGAACTAAGTATAATGTTAAATGAAGAACTCGTTAACTATCATGAATTTGTTGAAAGGTTGTTCTTTGAAGCCTACAAATAAAAAAATAATATTGATGAAGCATTTACTTCATCTTTAGTATACTAGTGTAAGTAAAATCAATCAAATGTAGATAAATTATACTTAAAAACAAAGACCTGAACAACTTAAGGTATGTTTTAATTGAGTTGCACATAATCTGTTCAAATACTTAATAATAATGTAAATCTAACCAGATGTAATGCATAGACAGTAATATTTGTATTTAATGCTGTATTATTAACGTTTATTAGTTGTTACAAAAAAGCTGTAATATTCAAAACAAGAACAACAAATTCTGCTCCTTAGAACGGATAGTGATCTTTTTTCACAAGCCTATAAAAAGTAGCAAAGCAAAGATAATAGGAAAAGTATATTTCATTCTTCATGAATATAATATGTTGAATTCTTATTAATAAAAAATGTATTAAACTTAATTGCCTGAATTTGTTAATAATTTGGCATGCAATGACTGTAATCAATAGATAATATCTTTCCTAACACAACTATAAGATGCTTATTAATAGTAACAGTGATTCTGCACTTCGAACTCCAGGTTATCAAGAATTTAAATTCAATGCTTGACAATGTGTTTAGTAATGTTTCATACTTTTAGATGAATAGCGAACAAATTATCCCCAGAAAATATTGCTAATTGTTTGTCTTGTGTGCTCCTTTACACCATATCCTAAATTTGAAATTAAATATTTGTTTCTTATCAAAGTCAATGAGAGAGCTATAAGGGATACACTAACCAAAGTTAGAAATGGAGTTGTATTAAAAGTGTTCACAGGGGAAAACAATAGAAACATCTTATTTATATTAACAACCAGTTGCAAGTATTAATGAAATTCCGAAAACAGGTTCTGATGAACCGGTGTGAACGAATACCCTTGATGCTATGCAATGGGTTCAATTCATATCGTATTTTATCTTTAAAAGTGTTCTAAATAAAGTATGATAAGAAAAGTGGTAAACATTCTATCAAAAAGAGTTCATTCAACAAATCAGAATGCAACTTAATATAGTAGAATATAATAGTTACCGCATTGCATGATTTTATAAATACAACTCTTAAATAAACGCTGCAAACATTTTAGAAGTAATAAAAGATTTAAAAGAAGTAAGATTGTCCTTGATGTCAACAAAAAAACTTAAAATCAAACAAGTAACCCTAGTTGCTATAGCAACTCATGCATGAACAAAAAATACTAATCTGAAGGTGTTTTTTAATAAAATAATGGCATAGTGTTTTTTACATAAAATTGTAAAATACCTATCCTCAATTTCAAGTAAATTGAAATCTAACACAATTAAAGCATCAAATAATAAAAGAATACAATTCATTGGAATTAATAAAATGTTATTATAAGTTTATGATTATACAAATTAAATGAGAAAAGAATAATCTGTAACAGTTACTATTGAACTTTCACGCAGTTTTTTTTTATAAAAATTATGAACTAGACTTTTCTTGTATAATTAGTTCAGTGACAGTTTTCCATAACAAAAATTATTTGAAAAATTACATATTTGTATGCTTACTTACTGTATAGAACTTGCAAATCCTATTATACAATAATAGGAAGAAAGTTCTTTTGAATTATAAGAAGGGAAACCAATGTTACAATCATTATCAGTGTTTATCACATATAATAATAACTGGCCAAATAGTTAGGTTATTTGTCACAAAATAAAAGAGTATTTTAATTAATATGTAAAGTTTCAGTTTACTAATCAATAATTAAGATTTTCATTATAAAGTAAAAACTATTTCGGTTTTTATATTTGTAAATATTTGCATTACATACTTAACGTACACCATCAGTTTTATTTCTTCTATTTTGGATGGTGTATACAATATTTTAAGGGTTATTGTTAATTCCAATATTTGGCAAGTGTTGAGATTTTTTGCTGATGTTGATGTGGATTTCGTTTTCGGTTTTAGCAATACAAGTGTTCAATCCGTGACATATTCCTTTATTTATAAATATTATTTCTAAATATACATGTTTAAAGGGTTCTCAGTCAATTCAAACCTACCTTTACCTCCACCCTCCAATGAAATAATATTAACCGTTCAGATCTTTGCAGAAGTTATCCACATTTATTACGCTCAGCAATTCATAAAAAAGAAGGTTCAAGTAGAGTTCTGAACAATATAGTTGATTACCGAACATTTCAGGACTGAAAAATAGTTGGAAATATTTAACAAAAGAAATTCTTTATACGAGTCTACAAAATTAAAATTAATCTCCTAATTTAGGAGTCATGGTCATTCAAATTTACGGTTATTTCAATTCAACAAAATAACTTTATCTTATTGAATCTGTTTCCTCTTAATTGTGTATGTACAGAGAAAACAATGAAATCAAATTTGTGAATCGTAAAAAGAAATGTTAACGATTATAGAACCAACATAAACGGGATATATAGTCCAAATATACGGGATGTATGTAAAAGTGAGATGATGTACACTGACTTTAATTAACTTAAAATTCATAATTTTATAATGAGATGAAGCCCAAAGGATTGAGATATTGCGAGTTGTTAAAGTGGAAGAAACAAAGAAATAGAAATTTAAGCCTTCTCAATAAAAATGTATACTTTACTGTAAACCGAATTTCAACGTTAAACATGTAAACAAATGTCAAACATTAATTTCACACATATACGGTTTTCTTTAAGATTTCTTAGGTTCTGATGATGTTAGAGTGAAAACTCTATGTAATCCGCTTTGTGTTTCCAGTTTTTCACTAAAGTCATTTATTTTTAAAGAGTTTGATTTGAATATTTTGCTATCATTATTTATATATATATGATTCATGATATATATATACAAGAAGTATATTTAGCAAAATAAAAAGCATTTAAAAGTAAAAAATTATTTATTTTATCATATAAATAAATAAAACATCAATTCAGGTTATATACACAATGAAATGTATTTAAAACAAACAAAACTTGTATATTGAAATATTCATTTATTTACCTAACATAAAATAACATTAATGAAAGGAATGTGTCTTTATAATATTACCTCAGAACATTCGTATTTTATCTGACATTTGTGTTCAAGTTTGTTTCTAAAATTATTCATTTTTAACTTCTAATGTAGTAGTAACGTCCAAATTATTCTATGTTCCATGTCATAAAAATAATTATTACTTCATTCCTCAGTGTTTAGCATTATGATAAACTCTAATCGTCTGATTAGCAGTTTTAGATTGTTTTAAATAGGATAAAAAGAAATTTAATATAGTAATAAAACATCTACTATAGCTATCCATAATTATGTCGCCGTTAGTTTAACTGTCACTGACTCAATCTTGTTTGATTTAATCAAACTATATGTATTACTTATAGTGGTACATGTATTACTACTATATGTAATAGTTATTTCATCCTGAAATGCAAAAATAAACTCAATCTCCCTGATATGAGGAACAGGATCTCTTTCTACTGGGTGCCAGGACGTGCAGGAGTAGAGGGAAATGAACAAGCAGACGAACTTGCAAGGAAAGCTGTTCGGAAACCGCATATAGGTCCAGAACCATATTGTAGTATAGGACAACACACTATAGAAGAACTCCTTAGGAAAGAGGATAGAGAAAACATGAAGCAATACTGAGATTCCCTTTCAGGACTCAGACAATCAAAGATACTTCTCAATAAGTTTAAGATGGGCAAATCAAGTATTGTATGGAAAGGAGCAGGAATAATCTAAGGTTTTTAACCGGATTTCTAACGGGGTCACTGCAAACTTAATGGTCAACTGCGAAAAACGGACATTATCAATCATGGTTTGTACAGATTCTGTAAAGAGGAAGAGACACCGTTGCACCCGCTGGCTGACTCTCAAGCCACTTTTCTGCACAGAGGCAGCTGTTTTGGGATAATCAACAAAACAATAGAAGAACATTTACCCTTGGACCCAGCAAACGTGCTGAGCTTCTTGGAGGCGCTGAAGAAAACTGGGGTACTATAGTACAGAAGGGGGGAAAGTACAATTGTTTTTAGGACGCAGTACTATAATCACCTTCAAATAATAATGTTTATTAATTTAATATCTATATAAATAAAATAATGATGTTGTCTGTACATTGCTTAGAACTGACTCATTTCAACTTTTCTTTACGTTTCATACATTGGAGAAACCGAATCCACCCTTAGAAAAATTTCTGTCGGTTTGTCTGTTTGTCCGCAAAACTTTGTCACAAGTAAACTCAACTACCATAAGACATATAAAGCTGAAACTTTTACAGTAGATTTGGGTAGGTCTAACTTAAAATATAGGCTCTGAATTATTTGGAAATTCAACGTAGAAGTGAAGTTATGGACGTTTAAAGCAAAAACGTTTGTCACAAGTAAACTCAGCCACCATAAGACATGGCGAGCTGAAACTTTGACACTGGATTTGTGTATGCCTAACTTAAAATATGGGCTCTAAATAGATTCATAATTAAGTACAGAAACGAAGTTATAGGGCTTTAAGCGTATTTTCCTAACTTCACAGACAAGTTTGTTTTGAAAATACACAGGTGAAGCAAGTAGGTATTGTTAGTTGATTTTAATTTCATTGGAGCATATGAATATATTGCGTATTTGAAATCTTTGAAAAGGTGTTTTCCAGGGTTGAGGATGTACTATCCATTACGAATAAATAGTTTTGTAAACGAGCAATTCTCAACTCTTAATATGAACAGGCAGGAAAAATCAACAAACAAGTTCTTACGCTATATCATACCGAGGAAAGAACTTACAAGTCAGTAAAGAGATTGGATTAGTGATGAAGAACCAGTTCATTATCTAATTGAATTTCTTGACTCTGAATTTATTTCTCCTGGACTGCCTGCTCATGAGTAAAAACTTAAAGTAGGAGCACCAATCATGCTGCAATTTATAGCAGTAACAAATTTCATGTTACGAGACATGAGTGCCCCAAAACTGTGCAACGGGACACGACTCTGAGTTCGTGCTCTACACAGATATGCCATAGAGGCGGACATAATGACTGGATGTGGTATTGGGGAGTCTGTGTGTATACCACACATACCATTGATTCCGAGCCACTGTCTGTTTACGTTGAAATGATTGCAATGTCCTGTCAGAGTCTATTTCGCAATGACGTTAACTAAGTCGCAAAGGGAGACTTTATCTAACGCAGGAATTCATGTTAGCGAGACCAAGTTTTTCTCACATGGTCAACTGTAGTTTACTTGCTCAAGAGTCAGAGGTTCCAACTGTTTGTTCTTCCGTAAACCTGACGGACAGACAGCTAATGTGGTGTATACAGAGGCGTTTGTTTAACACTGTACTAATAATGGTATTTTCTACTATTCTATAACTTCTAATTATGGTATTAGTATTTATAATACTATAATTGATATTTTGGAATACCAAGTATAATAGAATTTTTGATTCCGTCAAAGACGGGTACGTTTGCTAGTGAATTATATGAATAAAACATTTTGATCTTTATGTACATACGAGTAAATAAATAAACTTTATAAGGGCTACTTTAAAGTGAACACCTATTTTATCAAATATTTAATTCCATTTCGTTTACTATAATATTTTTTTTTAAAATTATCGACATTTTTGTTCTAAATCTAAATGATAGATCATTTAAAATGATGATTAAAGCTTTCATTCATAATTTTCACGATGTCACGAAAAGGAACATGCAACATCAGAATCAAATTAAATCTAATGATATAGCAAATGGAATCGCCAATCATGAAATATAATTCATAAGGTAGATTGGTAATAATCATTTAAACATCTAATTAATGAAATAATTAAATATAATGAACAAACTGTCAACGTTAGTCATTTATTTTAATTATCAGTTGAGTAAATTATCAATTTACTTACTATAAGTATAAACTAGCATAACATAA
>JAPFBL010001255.1:0-17131 GCA_026182355.1 Hermatobates lingyangjiaoensis | reverse complement strand
GATAAAGTTTTCCATTTTCATGAAATATGAGAAACAGATGTCAATGTGTGTACAATAATTATGTTGGTAAGCTTTTTTTTACTTCCATAGTAGTTGTGTTAGAATTAACTAAGATTAACACAACTAAGATTAACTAGAATTAATTAGAAATTAATGCAGAAATCTTTGTGAATTTGATAATGTTTTCCATTTTCATGGAATTGATTTAACAGAGGTCTAGGCGTGAATAATAATATTGAAGAATTGTTGAGTTTGTTATTTATTATATTTCCATAGCAATCGTGTTAGAATAGTCAAAACAACAAGAGTAATGATGAAAATTTGTTTAATTTGATAAAGTTTTCCATTTTAATGGAATTGGTGTAAGAGATGTCAATGCGTGTACAATAATTTTGTAGGAGTGATGAATTTGTAATTTTTTATAATTTAATAGTAGTCGTGTTAGAATAGTCAAAAGAGAGACTAATGCAGAAAATTTGCTTAAATTGATAAAATTCTTCATTTTCGTGGAATTGGTGTAACAGAAGTGAAGGTGTGAACAATAATATTGTTATTGCGGTAAACTTGTTATTTTTATAGTTGTCGAATAAGAACAGTCAAAACGACAAGATTAATGCAGAAAATTTGCATAAATTGATAAAGTTTTCCATTTTCATGGAATTGGTATTATAGAAGTCAAGGCGTGAACAGCAATATTGTAGGTGTGGTGATATATGTTTTTTTATATTTTGATAGTGGTCGTGTTAGCATAGTCAATTCGACATGACTAATGCAAATTATTTGCTTAATTTGATAAAGTTTTCCATTTTCATGTAATGTGTGTATAGAAGTCAAGGCGTGAACATGAATATTGTACGTGTGGTGAATTTGTTTTTTTTTTTATATTTTCATAGTAGTCGTGTTAGAATAGTCAAAACAACAAGACTAATGCAGAAAATTTACTTAATTTGAAAAGTTTTCCATTTTAATGGAATTGGTGTAACAGAGTTCAAGCAGTGAAATATAATAATGTAGTGTAGCGGACCGATATATCGATTTTAGATATCGATATGTTTACATTCGATCTGTCAGCTGTTTACAGTTTTATTTACGTTTAACTGTCATTCTGGTACTTGTTAAGAATAAAAATAAATAACACTTAACGTGAACTAGTTGTCGAGTTATTAGAGTTCTCCAAACTCTACAAAGTGGTGACCCCGACGTGATCACAAATCAACGTTCAGAAAACGCGTCACAGTGCGACGAATCAAAGTCAACGGTAATAAGCTAAACCTTACCATGGCGACTGAGGAGCAGATAGAAAAACGTGTTAACCAGGCCTTGGAAGCCGAACAAAATGCCCAGATCGCAGCGGTATCAATCAAACTCCCGCAGTTTTGGCCAGACAAAACCCGGTTTTGGTTCGCCCAGGCGGAAGCACAGTTTGAAACAAAGGGCATCACGGTAGAAAAGACCAAATTCTACCATGTGGTTCAAATGCTGGATGCCAAAACGGCTACTTATGCCATGGACGTCATCGAGACTCCAGACGCAGCTGCACCGTATACAGTTTTGAAAAACCGGCTAACCAAGGCGTTTTCGTTGTCAGATAGCGAGAAAGCGTCAAGAATCATCGACATGAACGGCCTCGGCGACCGTACACCATCTCAATGTTTAGCCGATATGCTTCAGCTAGTACCACAGGGTGAGGCAGCCGATCCCGGATTCCTTTTTCGAGAAATTTTTCTAAGGCAACTGCCACCGGAAGTCCGGTTTCATTTGACCCAAACTACAAAGATCGGCACAACGACAAAGGTTCTACGCGAGTTGGCAGAAGATGCTGATCGTTATTTCTCCTCCACAGGATCTCGAATCGCATCAATCTCTGCTCCCTCGGCCTCCTTAAACTCCAACGTTTCTTCGGTCTCGGAAACCTCACAAGAGGCAGACATTTTTGCCATTTACGGCCGCAGAGGTTTCGGCCCCCGGATCTCTCACCAGAGTCCTGGCCCTCGAGGCCGAGGGGGAGCATGGCAAAGGTCGAGACCCCGAACCACATACCGCCTATGCTACTACTACAGTCAGTTTGGAGAGAAGGCCAAGAAGTGTGATCAACCATGCGATTTCAAGACACTTCCGGGAAACTCCCAACCCGGCCGGAAGTTAACGGAATAAGCAGCCTTCCGGCCGGCACAAGCACCAACGTGTCTACACCATTACTTCACATGCTAGACTCAAAGTCCAACATCGACTTTCTCATTGATACGGGTGCCGAAATCAGCATTGTAATCCCAACCAAACTTGAACGCAAACGTCCTCCTAACCGCTCCCTTGTCGCAGCCAATGGCACTCCAATACCATCCTACGGCTCCCGCCGGATGGAGCTTATCCTCAATCACTCGAAGTTTACCTGGCGTTTCCGGGTGGCCGAAACCCACATTCACATCATCGGGGCTGATTTCCTAAGAGCCCATGGGTTAGTCGTCGACCTCACGAACAAACGACTCATATGCCTCAAAGACCTTAGTGTCCTCGGTGGTACGGTCAAACATGGAGTTCCTGCCAAGATAACCTCACTGGTCAAAGTCAATGAGTTCGCTGAACTCCTTCAATCCCGACCAGACCTGACCACTCCCACGTTTGCTCTCAGCGCCCCTAAACACAATGTCCGACACCACATCGTCACGGAGGGACCTCCGACCCACGCCAAAGCCAGACGGTTAGCCCCGGAGAGGTTAACTATCGCCAAGCGGGAATTCCAAACGCTTTTGGATTTGGGCATAGTCAGGCGGTCCCAAAGCCGATACTCCTCCCCGCTCCATGTGGCGCCTAAACCAGATGGAGGGTGGCGACCTTGCGGTGATTACCGACGATTGAACTGCACAACGGTAGATGACCGCTACCCGATCCCCAGAATACGTGACTTCACAGCTGCACTCTCGGGCAAACGCATATTCTCTAAGGTAGACCTCGTTAGGGGCTACCATCAAATCCCGGTTCACCCAGAAGACGTTTCAAAGACCGCTGTCATCACGCCATTTGGCCTTTTTGAATTTCTACGCATGCCATTCGGGCTCAAGAATGCTGCTCAAACTTTCCAAAGACTTATGGATTCTATCCTACAAGACCTGGAATTTCTTTTTGTCTATCTAGACGACATCCTTGTGGCAAGCCGAGACAAGGATGAACACAAACTCCATCTAATCACGCTCTTTGAACGCCTGCAAGATCATGGCTTGGTCATCAATGTCGAAAAATGTCAATTCGGTGTCGACGAAATAGATTTTCTAGGCCATAGGGTAGACCAGAACGGGATCAGACCTCTACCTTGCAAGGTGGAAGCTATCAAAAACTTCCCCGTACCAACCAACGTCAAAAGCCTCGAGAGGTTTCTAGGAATGGTTAATTTTTACCATGGATTCATCCCACACGCAGCCGAAACGGTACAGCCCCTCTATAAAGCCTTGGCCGGAAAGCCACGCCCAAAAACGCTCAACTGGTCAGACAAGTTGGCCTCGGCATTTAAAAAGACTAAAGAAGCCCTAGCAACAGCCACCATGCTGCATCACCCAGTGCAAGGTGCACCCACTGCCTTGACTAGCGATGCCTCGGACACAGCCTTGGGAGCAGTACTGGAACAGAAAGTCACGGGAAAATGGAGGCCTTTAGCTTTCTTCAGCCGGCAACTTCGAAAACCTGAACGTAATTACTCCACTTTCGACCGTGAACTTCTTGGAATCCACCTGGCGGTCAAACATTTCCGTTACTTCTTGGAAGGACGAACATTCACTGTATTCACAGATCATAAGCCGATAGTGGATGCACTCCGGAAGTCCTCAGAGCCAACATCGGGCCGTCAGGCACGACAACTAGCGGCAATCGCAGAGGCATCTACGGACATAAGGCATATTGAGGGAAAAAACAATGTAGTCGCAGACGCACTCTCCCGCTGGGAAGAACCTACACAAACCACACAGCCCCAGATTTTCGATCAAAAGGATTCGGCCGCAAGCCTAGTCAACCTGCCATTTCCAACCACAAAAGCCGCACATCAAACGACCACGGGGGTGTTTGCAATTCAACAAGGCCTCAACTATCAAGAGATAGCAGCAGACCAGGCTGCGGACCCTGACGTCCAGGCATACCGCACAGCGATAACGAACCTTAATCTGGAAGACGTACCATTCGAAAACAGTTCATTTACGGTACTATGTGATGTCTCAACGAATTGCCCTCGTCCGATCGTACCAGAAAGCTGGCGCAGAAAAATTTTCGACATGATACACTCACTCGCGCACCCTGGAGCAAGAGCCACAAAGCGGTTAATATCTTCAAAATTTGTCTGGCTGAACAAGCAAGTTACTGATTGGGCGCGACAATGCCTAAGCTGCCAAAGGTCAAAGATACATACTCATGTCAGGGCTCCGCTACAAAGCTTTGAGCCAACACCAAAACGTTTTGGACACATACACATAGACCTGGTAGGTCCCCTGCCAGAGTCCCAGGGATATCGCTACCTGCTGACAATAATTGACCGATTCACTCGATGGCCAGAAGCAGTTCCAATCAAGGATATTGAAGCCCGCACAGTTGCAAGAGCGTACGTGCAAAATTGGGTTGCCCGTTTCGGCGTTCCCAGTCAGATAACGTCAGATCGTGGTACCCAGTTCGTATCGGAACTTTGGGTGTCCATGTCAAACCTACTTGGCACAAGCCTCAACCCTACAACGGCTTATCACCCTCAGGCAAATGGTCTGGTAGAAAGGCTGCACAGAACACTAAAAGCATCCCTCAAAGCCCGCTTGACCGATCCGCACTGGGTCGATGAGCTCCCATGGGTACTGTTAGGCCTTCGAACGACTCCAAAAGAAGATCTTAAGGCGTCTCCGGCAGAGCTTGTCTACGGAGAGACGGTCACGGTTCCAGGGGATTTTATTCCAGCATCTGCTCAAGGAACAGTGCAGGAGCACCTGCGGAAACTCCGGGAGAAGGTAGACACCCTTAGACCAAAACCAACAAGCGCGCATGGTGCGGAGTGCCTACGAATTAACGTACCAGACTCTTTGACCTCAGCCAAGTATGTTTTTGTCAAAAGGGAAGCCAAAAAACCACTGGAAACCCCGTATGTTGGTCCTTTCGAAGTCCTTGCTCGAACTGGCAAGTATTTTACACTCCGGATTGGCACTAGGGAAGACAAGGTTTCGATTGACGGTCTCAAAGTAGCCATGGTCGACAGAGAATTCCATTTTCATGGAATGTGTGTAACAGAGGTTAAGGCATGATCAATAATAGTGTAGGTATGGTGAATTTGTTATTTTTTCATATTTTCATAGTAGTCGTGTTTAAACAGTCAAAACAAAGAGACATATCAAGAAAATTTACTTACATAGATAAATTTCTTCATTTCCATGGAATTGGTGTAACAAAAGTGAACGCGTGAACAATAATATTGTAAGTGAGGTAAATTTGTTATATTTTTATATTTTCATAGTAGTCGTGTTACAACTGTCAAAACGACAAGAGTAATCAGCAAAATTTGCTTAAATTGATAAAGTTTTACATTTTCATAGAATTGGTATAATAGAAGTCAAGGCGTGAACAACAATATTGTAGGTGTGGTGAATTTCTGCTTTTTTTATATTTTCATAGTGGTAGTGTTAGAATATTCAAAACGACAAGATTAATGCAGAAAATTTGCTTAATTTGCTAAAGTTTTCCATTTTCATGGAATTGGTGTAACAGATGTCAATGCATGTACAATAATATTGTAGGTGGGGTGGATTTGTATTTTTTTATATTTTCATCGAAGTCGTGTTAGAATAGTCAAAACGATAAGACTAATACAGAAATTTTTCTAAATTTTGATGAAGTTTTCCATTTTATTTTATTCGTGTTACCGAAGTCAAGGAGTGTACAATTATATTGTAGGTGTCGTGAATTTGATATTTTTTGATATTTTCATAGTACTCCTGTGAGAATAGTCAAACATAGTCGACTAGGTACAACCTCATTTCAATGATTTAGCAATTTTAGTACACTTTTTACAAAAAGATGGAAAAATATAAGAAAGTTGACAACTTTCTACCTATTTTCAATCACTTTGCGCTTTAAACACATTCGTAAAAAAAGTTCAAAAATGTAACAAAGTTGACTAGTTACTATCTCTTTTCAGTCGATTACCACATTTAGTACACTTCTTCTAAAAAGTTGAAAAAATGTAACAAAGTTGAATAGTTTCTACATGTTTTCAATCATTTTGCACTTAAACACACTCGTAAAAAAAGTTGAAAAATGTAACAAAGTTTACTAGTTACTATCTCTTTTCAGTCGATTACAACTTTTAGTACAGTTTTTACAAAAAGATGAAAAAATGTACAAAGTTGACTAGTTTCTACCTGTTTTCAATCATTTTGCACAATTAACACAAACGGAAAAAAGGTTGAAAAATGCAACAAAGTTGACTAGTTACAACCTCTTTTCAACGATTTTGCAATTTTAGTATACTTTTCACAAAAAGATGGAAAAATATAAGAATGTTGACAAATTTCTACCTATTTTCAATCACTTTGCACTTTAAACACATTCGTAAAAAAAGTTAAAAATGTAACAAAGTTGACTAGTTACTATCTCTTTTCAGTCGATTACCACATTTAGTACACTTTTTCCAAAAAGTTGAAAAAATGTAACAAAGTTGACTAGTTTCTACATAGTTCAATCATTTTGCACTTTAAACACACTCGTAAAAAAAGTTCAAAAATGTAACAAAGTTGACTAGTTACTATCTCTTTTCGGTCGATTACCACATTTAGTACACTTTTTACAAAAAGTCAAAAAAATGTAACAAAATTGACTAGTTTCTACATGTTTTCAATCATTTTGCATTTTAAACACACTCGTAAAATGTTGAAAAATATAACAATGTTGACTAGTTACAATCTCTTCTCAATCGATTTGCACCTTTAGTACAGTTTTTACAAAAACATGAAAAAATGTACAAAGTTGACTAGTTTCTACCTGTTTTCAATCATTTTGCACTTTTAACACACACGAAAACAACTTTGAAAAATGTAACAAAGTTGACTAGTTACAACCTCATTTCAATGATTTTGCAATTTTAATATACTTTTTACAAATTGATTAAAAAAATATAAGAAAATTGAATAGTTTCTACCTGTTTTCTATCAATTTGATCTTTAAACACACTCGTAAAAAAAGTTGAAAAATGTAACAAAGTTGACTAGTTACTATCTCTTTTCAGTCGATTTCCACTTTTAGTACAATTATTACAAAAATTTGAAAAAACATAACAAAGTTGGCTTGTTTCTACATGTTTTCAATCATTTTGCACTTTAAACACATTCGTACAAAAAGGTGAAAAACGTAACAATGTTGACTAGTTACTATCTCTTTTCAGTCGATTACCACATTTAGTACACTTTTTACAAAAAGTTGAAAAAATGTAACAAAGTTGACTAGTTTCTACATGTTTTCAATCATTTTGCACTTTAAACACACTCGTAAAATGTTGAAAAATATAACAATGTTGACTAGTTACAATCTCTTTTCAATCCACTTGCACCTTTAGTACAGTTTTTACAAAAACATGAAAAAATTTACAAAGTTGACTAGTTTCTACCTGTTTTCAATCATTTTGCACTTTAAACACACACGAAAAAAACTTTGGAAAATGCAACATAGTTGACTAGTTACAACCTCATTTCAATGATTTTGCAATTTTAATATACTTTTTACAAATTGATTAAAAAAATATAAGAAAATTGAATAGTTTCTACCTGTTTTCTATCAATTTGATCTTTAAACACACTCGTAAAAAAAATTGAAAAATCTGGAGTGGCCTACACTCTACTTTACTATATGTAACTCAATGTCAAATTTCTTGAGTATATAAAATATAACGTATTATTTAAGCATAACATATATATCTAAATGGGATATAATTATTAGCATTGCATTCGTGTGGTAGTACAGATAGTGATTGAAGGACATATCAATTTATAAGCTTATTTTTGTACATCACAAATAATTTATTATTTGCAAATAATTTCATTAGTATAACTGCAGCAGTAATAACATTTTTGAAAAACCAATGTGAACATTTCTTGAAACGAAATATTATCCTACAAGAGAACATGGCTATTGTTCAAATAGCCAGTAGATTTCTTACATCGTTTACTTGACATCCTTCTACATTGAATATTAATGTAAAATTTTCAAATTTGAAACGGTAAAATACCCTTTTTTTCTCTGAAAAACAGCGAAGAAAATGTTGTCTTAAGGTGATTTGTTAATTAAAGATGTACGATAATTACAGTTATTAATCTTTAAACGAAAGATTTATATTTTGAATTATCTTTTACATTTTTGGTTTTTAACAGAATTATTATACTGGGAATTTTATGGCTTCTTAGTATTTAATAAGATTATTTTCCATCCCCTTTGTCAAATAACATATATACGAATTTTTTTTTAATGAGTGTTATCATTTACCTGCACAATATTATTCCTCTTACATCTCTTATAAGTCAATAATATATTTTAATTTTTCCATTAGAAACATCAATTTTATCTCAGTGGATTCGCTCAAAAAATTTCTAAGTCAATGTAAACAATGTAAAAAAATACAAAAAATTCGACAAGTATAGCAGGTGATCTCTTAGTCTAGGATAAACAAAGAGTTTTTATATCGTTATTGCTCTTTCCCGTAATTGAAACTTCATGATTTTTTTTTATGAATTGCTAATTTTTTGTTCCATTTTTGGTCAATTTTTCATTATTTTTTAACGAGCCGTTTAGCGTCAAAAAAACATTTTCTGAAAACACAAATCGTACTGTAACGCCCCTTTAGCGAATGTAATTTTAGAAAAAAATATCTCAACTCATTCTCCATATAATGTTCTATTTATAGGCATAGTTTCATCTTTGTCCGTCAAACAGTATGGCTTGTATTGCTCTCAGAAGGTTTGAGATTGAATTATAAGTCAAAATTTGCACATTTTATTGAAAAAAAAATATTTCCTGTTGATATAAAATTTTGAATATATTTTTCGTTTGTTCCATTTGTAACCTCAAAGATAATGTCAAAATCTCAAAACTGTAGGGTTAGTAGTTTAGAAGAAATAAATGTTTTAAAAATAACGGTTTTTGGCAAAAAAAGTGACTTTCCCATCATGCATAATTCTTCCCAAACAATAGGGATCTTCGTCTAAATGGGGCCCATTTTTGTGTAAAATATCAACTTGATCCATCAAAGATTCTGGACCGTAGCGTGGTAAAAAGCAATGCTAACACACGCACCCACCCACGCACCCACCCACCCACCAACACACACACAGACATCATCGTAAAAACTTCATAAAACGACTTCTGGGACCTCAAAACATGTAATTCCGTCAAAATCTCGAGATCGAATTTTTTCACGATCACTATACTTTACTTATAGTAAAGTAAAAATGTAACAAAGTTGACTAGTTACTATCTCTTTTCAGTCGATTTCCACTTTTAGTACAATTTTTACAAAAATTTGTAAAAATGTGTCAAAGGTGGCTTGTATCTACATGTTTTCAATCATTTTGCACTTTAAACACATTCGTACAAAAAGTTGAAAAATGTAACAAAGTTAACTAGTTACTATCTCATTTCAGTCGATTACCACATTTAGTACACTTTTTACAAAAAGTTGAAAAAATGTAACAAAGTTGACTAGTTTCGACATGTTTTCAATCATTTTGCACATTAAACACACACGAAAAAAAGGTTGAAAAATGCAACAAAGTTGACTAGTTACAACCTCTTTTCAACGATTTTGCAA
Source organism: Hermatobates lingyangjiaoensis (assembly GCA_026182355.1). NCBI lineage: Eukaryota > Metazoa > Arthropoda > Insecta > Hemiptera > Hermatobatidae > Hermatobates > Hermatobates lingyangjiaoensis. Next base: position 7,323 of record JAPFBL010001255.1, on the reverse strand, counting down.
TTTTAGTATACTTTTCACAAAAAGATGGAAAAATATAAGAATGTTGACAAATTTCTACCTATTTTCAATCACTTTGCACTTTAAACACATTCGTAAAAAAAGTTAAAAATGTAACAAAGTTGACTAGTTACTATCTCTTTTCAGTCGATTACCACATTTAGTACACTTTTTCCAAAAATTTGAAAAAATGTAACAAAGTTGACTAGTTTCTACATAGTTCAATCATTTTGCACTTTAAACACACTCGTAAAAAATGTTGAAAAATGTAACAAAGTTGACTAGTTACTATCTCATTTCAGTCCATTTCCAATTTTCGTACACTTTTTACAAAAAGTTAAAAAAATGTAACAAAATTGACTAGTTTCTACATGTTTTCAATCATATTGAACTTTAAACACACTCGTAAAATGTTGAAAAATATAACAATGTTGACTAGTTACAATCTCTTCTCAATCGATTTGCACCTTTAGTACAGTTTTTACAAAAAGGTGAAAAAATGTACAAAGTTGACTAGTTTCTACCTGTTTTCAATCATTTTGCACTTTAAACACACACGAAAAAAACTTTGAAAAATGCAACAAAGTTGACTAGTTACAACCTCATTTCAATGATTTTGCAATTTTAATATACTTTTTACAAATTGATTAAAAAAATATAAGAAAATTGAATAGTTTCTACCTGTTTTCTAATCAATTTGCATCTTTAAACACATCGTAAAAAAAGTTGAAAAATGTAACAAAGTTGACTATACTTCTCTTTTAGTCGTTTCCACTTTTAGTACATTTTTACAAATTTGAAAAAAGTAACAAAGTGGCTTGTTCTACATGTTTTCAATCATTTTGCACTTTAAACACATTCGTACAAAAAGTTGAAAAATGTAACAAAGTTGACTAGTTACTATCTCATTTCAGTCGATTTCCACTTTTAGTACACTTTTTACAAAAAGTTGAAAAAATGTAACAAAGTTGACTAGGTTCAGCATGTTTTCAATCATTTTGCACATTAAACACACACGAAAAAAAGGTTGAAAAATGCAACAAAGTTGACTAGTTACAACCTCTTTTCAATGATTTTGCAATTTTAGTATACTTTTTACAAAAAGATGGAAAAATATAAGAATGTTGACAAATTTCTACCTATTTTCAATCACTTTGCACTTTAAACACATTCGTAAAAAAAGTTTAAAAATGTAACAAAGTTGACTAGTTACTATCTCTTTTCAGTCGATTACCACATTTAGTACACTTTTTCCAAAAATTTCAAAAAATGTAACAAAGTTGACTAGTTTCTACATAGTTCAATCATTTTGCACTTTAAACACACTCGTAAAAAATGTTGAAAAATGTAACAAAACTTTAAAATGAGTTACTATCTCATTTCAGTCCATTTCCAATTTTCGTACACTTTTTACAAAAAGTTAAATAAATGTAACAAAATTGACTAGTTTCTACATGTTTTCAATCATATTGAACTTTAAACACACTCTTAAAATGTTGAAAAATATAACAATGTTGACTAGTTACAATCTCTTATGAATCGATTTGCACCTTTAGTACAGTTTTTACAAAAAGATGAAAAAATGTACAAAGTTGACTAGTTTCTACCTGTTTTCAAACATTTTGCACTTTAAACACACACGAAAAAAACTTTGAAAAATGCAACAAAGTTGACTAGTTACAACCTCATTTCAATGATTTTGCAATTTTAATATACTTTTTACAAAAAGATGAAAAAATATAAGAAAGTTGACAAGTTTCTACCTATTTTCAATCACTTTGCACCTTAAACACATTCGTAAAAAAAGTTGAAAAATGTAACAAAGTTGAATAGTTTCTACATGTTTTCAATCATTTTGCACTTAAACACACTCGTAAAAAAAGTTGAAAAATGTAATAAAGTTTACTAGTTACTATCTCATTTCAGTCCATTTCCAATTTTAGTACAATTTTTACAAAAATTTGAAAAAATGTAACAAAGGTGGCTTGTATCTACATGTTTTCAATCATTTTGCACTTTAAACACATTTGTACAAAAAGGTGAAAAATGTAACAAAGTTGACTAGTTACTATCTCTTTTCAGTCGATTACCACATTTAGTACACTTTTTACAAAAAGTTCAAAAAATGTAACAAAGTTGACTAGTTTCGACATGTTTTCAATCATTTTGCACATTAAACACACACGAAAAAAAGGTTCAAAAATGCAACAAAGTTGACTAGTTACAACCTCTTTTCAACGATTTTGCAATTTTAGTATACTTTTTACAAAAATGGAAAATGTAAGAGTGTTGACAAATTTCTACCTATTTTCAATCACTTTGCACTTTAAAAACTTTCGTAAAAAAAGTTGAAAAATGTAAGAAAGTTGACTAGTTACTATCTCTTTTCAGTCGATTTCAACTTTTAGTACAATTTTTACAAAAATTTGAAAAAATGTAATAAAGTTGGCTTGTTTCTACATGGTTTGAAACATTTTTCACTTTAAACACACTCGTAAAAAAAGTAGAAAAAAGTAACAAAGTTGACTAGTTACTATCTCATTTCAGTCGATTTCCACTTTTCGTACACTTTTTACAAAATTTGAAAAAATGAAACAAAGTTGACTAGTTACAACCTCTTTTCAATGATTTTGCAATTTTAGTATACATTTTACAAAAAGGTGGAAAAATAAAGAAAGTTGACAAATTTCTACCTATTTTCAATCATTTTGCACTTTAAACACATTCGCAAAAAAAGTTAAAAATGTAACAAAGTTGACTAGTTACTATCTCTTTTCAGTCGATTACAAATTTCAGTACAGTTTTTACAAAAAGGTGAAAAAATGTACAAAGTTGACTAGTTTCTACCTGTTTTCAATCATTTTGCACTTTAAACACACACGAAATAAAGGTTGAAAAATGCAACAAAGTTGAGTAGTTACAACCTCATTTCAATGATTTTGCAATTTTAATATACTTTTTACAAATTGATTAAAAAAATATAAGAAAATTGAATAGTTTCTACCTGTTTTCTCTCAATTTGATGTTTAAACACACTCGTAAAAAAAGTAGAACATGTAACAAAGTTGACTAGTTACTATCTCATTTCAGTCGATTTCCACTTTTCGTACACTTTTTACAAAACCTTGAAAAAGAGTAACAAAGTTGACTAGTTTCTACCTGTTTTCAATCATTTTGCACTTTAAACACAAACGAAAAAAAGGTTGGAAAATGCAACAAAGTTGACTAGGTAGAACCTCATTTCCATGATTTTGCAATTTTAATATATTTTTTACAAATTGATTAATAAAATATAAGAAAATTGAAATTTTCTACCTGTTTTCTATCAATTTGATCTTTAAACACACTCGTAAAAAAAGTTGAAAAATGTAACAAAGTTGAATAGTTACTATCTCTTTTCAGTCGATTACCACATTCAGTACACTTCTTACAAAAAGTTGAAAAAATGTAACAATGTTGGCTAGTTTCTACATGTTTACAATCATTTTGCACATTAAACACACTCGTAAAAAAAGTTGAAAAATGTAACAAAGTTGACTAGTTACTATCTCATTTCAGTCTATTTCCACTTTTCGTACACTTTTTACAAAAAGGTGAAAAAATGTAACAAATTTGACTACTTTCTACATGTTTTCAATCATTTTGCACATTAAACACAAACGAAAAAAAGGTTGAAAAATGCAACAAAGTTGACTAGTTACAAACTCTTTTCAATGATTTTGCAATTTTAGTATACTTTTTACAAAAAGATGGAAAAATATAAGAAAGTTGACAAATTTCTACCTATTTTCAATCATTTTGCATTTTAAACACACTCGTAAAATGTTGAAAAATATAACAATGTTGACTAGTTACAATCTCTTTTCAATCGATTTGCACCTTTAGTAAAGTTTTTACAAAAAGATGAAAAAATGTACAAAGTTGACTAGTTTCTACCTGTTTTCAATCATTTTGCACATTAAACACACACAAAGAAAAGGTAGACAATGCAACAAAGTTGACTAGTTACAACATCTTTTCAAAGATTTTGCAATTTTAGTACACTTTTTACAAAAAGATGAAAAAATATAAGAAAGTTGACAAGTTTCTACCTATTTGCAATCACTTTTCAATTTAAACACATTCGTAAAAAATTTTGAAATATGTAACAAAGTTGACTAGTTACTATCTCTTTTCAGTCGATTACCACATTTAGTAGACTTTTCCAAAAAGTTGAAATAATGTAACAACGTTGACTAGTTTCTACATATTTCAATCATTTTGCACTTTAAACACACTCGTAAAAAAAAGTTGAAAAATGTAACAAAGTTGACTAGTTACTATCTCATTTCAGTCGATTTCCAATTTTCGTACCCTTTTTACAAAAAGTCAAAAAAATGTACATAATTGACTTGTGTCTACATGTTTTCAATCATTTTGCACTTTAAACACACACGAAAAAAAGGTTGAAAAATGCAACAAAGTTGACTAGTTACAACCCCTTTTCAATGATTTTGCATTTTTAATATACTTTTTACAAATTGATTAAAAAAATATAAGAAAACTGAATAGTTTCTACCTGTTTTCTATCAATTTCATGTTTAAACACACTCGTAAAAAAGTTGAAAAATGTAACAAAGTTGACTAGTTACTATCTCTTTTCAGTCGATTTCAACTTTTAGTGCAATATTTACAAAAATTTGGAAAAATGTAACAAAGTTTGCTTGTTTCTACATGTTTTCAATCATTTTGCACTTTAAACACATTCGATCAAAAACTTGAAAAATGTAACAAAGTTGACTAGTTACTATCTCTTTTCAGTCGATTACCACATTTAGTACACTTCTTACAAAAAGTTGAAAAAATGTAACAAAGTTGACTAGTTTCTACATGTTTTCAATCATTTTGCACATTAAACACAAACGAAAAAAGTTGACTAGTTACAAACTCTTTTCAATGATTTTGCAATTTTAGTACACTTTTTACAAAAAGATGAAAAAATATAAGAAACTTGACAAGTTTCTACCTATTTTCAATCATTTTGCACTTTAAACACATTCGTAAAAAAAGTTGAAAAATGTAACAAAGTTGACTAGTTACTATCTCTTTTCAGTCGATTACAACTTTTAGTACCCTTTTTACAAAAAGTCAAAAAAATGTACAAAAATGACTAGTGTCTACATGTTTTCAATCATTTTGCATTTTAAACACACTCGTAAAATGTTGAAAAATATAACAATGTTGACTAGTTACAATCTCTTTTCAATCGATTTGCACCTTTAGTAAAGTTTTTACAAAAAGATGAAAAAATGTACAAAGTTGACTAGTTTCTACCTGTTTTCAATCATTTTGCACTTTAAACACACACGAAAAAAAGGTTGGAAAATGCAACAAAGTTGACTAGTTACAACCTCATTTCAATGATTTTACAATTTTAATATACTTTTTACAAATTGATTAAAAAAATATAAGAAAATTGAATAGTTTTTACCTGTTTTCTCTCAATTTGATGTTTAAACACACTCGTAAAAAAAGTTGTAAAATGTAACAAAGTTGACTAGTTACAATCTCTTTTCAGTCGATTACCACATTTAGTACACTTTTTACAATATTTTGAAAAAATGTAACAAAGTTGGCTTGTTTCTACATGTTTTCAATCATTTTGTACTTTAAATACATTCGTACAAAAACTTGAAAAATGTAACAAAGTTGACTAGTTACTATCTCTTTTCAGTCGATTACCACATTTAGTACACTTCTTACAAAAAGTTGAAAAAATGTAACAAAGTTGACTAGTTTCTACATGTTTTCAATCATTTTGCACATTAAACACAAACGAAAAAAGTTGACTAGTTACAACCTCTTTTCATTGATTTTGCAATTTTAGTACACTTTTTACAAAAAGATGAAAAAATATAGGAAACTTGACAAGTTTCTACCTATTTTCAATCATTTTGCACTTTAAACACACTCGTAAAAACAGTTGAAAAATATAACAAAGTTGACTAGTTACTATCTCATTTCAGTCGATTCACTTTAGTACACTTTTACAAAAGTAAAAAAGTAACAAAGTTGTAGTTTCTACATGTTTTCAATCATTTTGCACTTTAAACACATCGTAAAAAAGTTAAAATGTAACAAAGTTGACTAGTTACTACTCTTTCAGTCGATTCACTTTTGTACACTTTTTACAAAAAGTGAAAAAATGTAACAAAGTTGACTAGTTTCTACATGTTTCAATCTTTTGCACTTAAACACACCGAAAAAGTGTGCACAAGTTGAAAACTCTTTTCATGATTTCAATTTATAATTTTTACAAAAAGTGAAAAAATAAAAAGACAATTTCTACTTTTTCATCATTTGCACTTTAAACACATCGTAAAAAAGTTGAAAATGTAACAAAGTTGACTAGTACATTCTTTCAGTCGATTCACTTTGTACATTTTTACAAAAAGTTGAAAAATTAACAAATTGACTAGTTTCTACATTTTTCAATCATTTTGCACTTTAAACACACTAAAATGTTAAAAATAAACAATGTGACTAGTTACAATCTCTTTTCAATCGATTTGCACTTTAGTACAGTTTTTACAAAAGATGAAAAAATGTACAAAGTTGCTAGTTTCTACCTGTTTTCAATCATTTTGCACTTTAAACACCACGAAAAAAGGTTGAAAAATGCAACAAAGTTGACTAGTTACAACTCATTCAATGATTTTCAATTTTATATACTTTTTACAAATTATTAAAAAAATAGAAATTGAATAGTTCTACCTGTTTCTATCAATTTGACTTTACAACTCGTAAAAAAAGTTGAAAATGTAACAAAGTTGACTAGTTACTATCTCTTTTAGTCATTTCCACTTTAGTCATTTTTACAAAAGTTGAAAAAATGTAACAAAGTTGACTAGTTTACATGTTTTAATCATTTTGCACTTTAAACACATCGTAAAAAAATTGAAAAATGTAACAAGTTGACTAGTTACTATCTCTTTCATCGATTTCCATTTCGTACACTTTTTACAAAAAGAAAAAATGTAACAAATTGACTAGTTTCTACATGTTTTCAATCATTTTGCACTTAAACACACAAAAAGTTGAAAAATAACAAGTTGACTATTACAACTCTTTTCAATGATTTAATTTAGTAATTTTTACAAAAGATGAAAAAAGAAAATTGCATTTCTACCTTTTCAATCATTTTGCACTTTAAAACCCGAAAAAGTTGAAAAATGAACAAAGTTGACTAGTTACACTCTTTCATGATTTCATTTTTAACTTTTTCAAAATTAAAAAATTAAAAATTGATAGTTTCTACTGTTTTCATCATTTGACTTAACACAACTG
>JAPFBL010001254.1:0-21408 GCA_026182355.1 Hermatobates lingyangjiaoensis | reverse complement strand
AGACACAGACATAACTCACATCGATATTTCGGCCATCGTCGTCATCAGAGGTGTAAAGAGCGAAGAGTCCCGCAGGAAGGCAGTGCGGTGACCTCCTGATGACAACGATGGTCGAAATATCGATGTGAGTTATGTCTGTGTCTTTCTGTGTGTTTCCTTCGTTTTGAATTTATTTTATATATATATATATTTTATTAAAAATTATGCCAATTTTAACTTTTGTTCTTTTCCGAGTTAATTTTTCAAGTTTTCTCACTATGGAGAATTAGTTTTCTCTTATTTTTGTATTTGAGTTCTGTTATGAATTGTTATTAGTGCCTGAAGATGGTCAGAGCTGACCGAAACGTCGTATATAATTTATATGTAAGGTTAATTTGTTTGTTATAGTTAAAACTTGGTAGTTAATAAAATGAAAGTCAAGAATAAATCTTTTGGTGAATTACTTTATATTTTACCAGAAAGGTGGAAATCCATAGTGAGAAAACTTGAAAAATTAACTCGGAAAAGAACAAAAGTTAAAATTGGCATAATTTTTAATAAAACATGTTTGATTGAAGGTCTGCTCCCAAAATACACAAATATATATATATATTATATATATATATATATATATATATATATATATATATAAAGATTTCACATAAATACGTGAAATAACAATCAATGATCAAACCACAATAAGAAATGGGAAAACAGTCCTCTTATATCGATTTAGCTTTGAAAGGTGCTAAAAAAAACTTTCTCTAATATTTGAACAGAGTTCATTATCAATTCTCTAATAGTTCATTGTCAAATTCTATAGTTTTGCCATATCATGAGTCATTGGACCCCCTTCCAAGATTAGCCCAAAAACTTGATTTTAATATAGTATTTTCTAATCGAAATAACGTGGGTAATATGTTAATGAAAAACTCGCCCAGCGAATTGGAGTCCGCTGGTATTTATAAAATTCCGTGCAAAAATTGCCATAAAATTTATATTGGTCAAACTGGTAAATCATTAAAAACACGTGTAAAACAACACCAATATAACGTAAGTAGACAGGAAAAAAGTAGTGCTTTATTCTTGCATATAAAAAATGAAAATCATCATATTGATTGGACAGGAGCTTAATTTATTACCTATGAAAAATCAATGTTGTTAAGAAATATTATTGAATCGTCTCTAATTAAATTTAATAGATCAAATATTATAAACATTAGTAACGGTCTCTTCAAACTTGATACTTTCGTCACGAGGGCAATAGCCTCTTCAAAGAGGGTTGACAGCTAGCGGATAGTTTTTTACTTTTTCTTACTGTACTCCTTTGTTTCCCCAAACATCCCTTTCTGGACATTAGTCCTTTCCTGCACTTTCAACCTTTTAAAATACCACTCTTCCCTCCCACTCTTCTCAACCCTTCACCAGATGTTTTCTGCATCTAGTGTTTCAGTTGGGTTTTTAACTCTGACGAAGATCGCTTGTTACGGTTGAAAGATCTTAGTCTTGTTTTCCCGTTTCATATTGTGGTTTGATCATATATATACGAGGGTCGTCCAGAAAATAAGTTCCGTTTTGGTCTGTAGGGCGGTAGGAGTGGTTTTTGCCAAATCCGGCAACACCGCTCGAAAGAGGAGAGGTGGGGGAATAGAATGAGAGGTGGGGGACCTCAGTCGGTCAATTACCAACGTCAGGGCAGGTAGTTGAAATGGAGCCCTCCATGTCACGTCCCGCCACTCGAGTTGTTTTGCGCGGAGTGATTCAATTTCTTTATGCACAGGGTTTCAAATCAGTTCAAATTCACGAACAGCTCATTTCTGTTTATGGAGAAGGTGTAATGAGTGAATCAATGGTGAGGAGATGGGTACGTGAATTTAAGGCGGGAAGACATTCACTTGAGGATGAAAGTGGGAGAGGCAGACCCTCAGTTGTGACGGACGAAATTGTCCGCAGAAATCGACAATGCAATTCGCAAAGATCGTCGTTTAACCCTGGATGAACTCCACCTGAGTTTCCCAGACATCTTACGATCCCTCATCCATGAGATCGTCTCGGAAAAACTTGACTTTCGGAAGTTTCCGCCCGGTGGGTCCCTAGAGAGCTGAATGTCTTCCCGCCTTAAATTCACGTACCCATCTCCTCACCATTGATTCACTCATTACACCTTCTCCATAAACAGAAATGAGCTGTTCGTGAATTTGAACTGATTTGAAACCCTGTGCATAAAGAAATTGAATCACTCCGCGCAAAACAACTCGAGAGGGAACGGGATCGAGGTGGCGGGACGTGACATGGAGGGCTCCATTTCAACTACCTGCCCTGACGTTGGTAATTGACCGACTGAGGTCCCCCACCTCTCATTCTATTCCCCCACCTCTCCTCTTTCGAGCGGTGTTGCCGGATTTGGCAAAAACCACTCCTACCGCCCTACAGACCAAAACGGAACTTATTTTCTGGACGACCCTCGTAGTACTTTAAAAACTAAAAAATAGGAATGAACAACAGATACTAAGAATCATGTTCAATATTTCGACCCTTTCTAACAGTCTTCATGGAAGGAAGTTGAGAAAACCTTCTTAATAGCCAGAAGGTTCTTAAAGAAAGCCCGAAACATGAGTATTGAGAGTTTAATTTGAACCTGAAGAACTGACCTGATAAAATTTAATTTTGGTTATACTTCATGGTCTATATTTTTATCAATATATATATATATATATATATATATATATATATATATATATTAAATATTATTAAATATCATATTTAATATATTAAATATTATTAAATATTAAATATTATTAAATATCATATTTAATATATTAAATATTATTAAATATTAAATATTATTAAATATATTATTAAATATTATTAAATATTATAAATATTATTAAATATCATGCCCTCCAACCCCTTGCCTACACCCGGTTCATTGATGATATATTTTTCGTATGGCCTCATGGCAAAGATTCTCTGGAAACTTTTATTGAAGCCTTCAAAACTTCCTGTTCATCACTCAATTTCACCCACTCCTTCTCCCATACCTCCTTAACCTTCCTAGATGTAGTAGTGTCCCTAAGCGGCAGGACCTTCACCACCTCCATACACACAAAACCTACCAATGCCCAACAATATCTACACTTCAATAGTTGTCACCCATCCCACACAAAAAAGTCCCTACCTCGTTCCCTCTCTATCCGCATACACCGTATTTGCAGTGACCTCTATCAACGACAGTGTCATATCGACAAACTTAGGGAGAAATTCGTCCAGCGGGGCTACTCTCCCAGGTTTGTTGATAAACGCTTAATACCTGCCACCAATCAATATCTTCCTAGGACTGCCGCTGAACCCAACAGTTCTCCCTTCCTCGTAACTACTTTCTTTCCTGGGGTCCATAGGATCGGGAATATCATCAAGGACATTTTCCCTCTCCTGTCCTCTTCCCCTCCACCTCCTCCGTCTTCCGAAAACCCCCTCGCCTGTCCTTCAGAAAGCCTCCCAATTTAGGAAACCTGTTTTCCCACAGATCCCTTGAAACTCCTGGGATTGGGGTGGTGCGTGCTGGTATGGAGAATGCGGCCGTCGCCTCTGCCTTACCTGTCCTTTAGTTAACCCTTCACCTTTCTTCTCCTCACCAACCAACTCTTTCCGCGTCCCACCTAACACCTCCTGCTCATCCAGGAATTGCGTCTACCGACTGAACTGTAGACAATGTGGAGCATTCTACATTGGTATGACTTCTACCAAGCTCAATGAGCGTTTGAACAACCATAGAGCTTCGGTCGGTCAGCGCAAACAGCTTCCTGTAGCTATCCATGCCAACAGCCATAACCTTTCTTTTAATGACTGCTTTTCTGTTCAAATCATTAAGCTAGTGACCACTGATGACCGTAGTTTGACATTAAGAGCGTCTGAGGAGGCCCACATATGGTTATTGGGGGCCCGATCAGATCCCGGTTTAAATCAGAAGCGTTAACTTTTATTTGTTTTTCCTTTTATTTTTAACTTATATATTCATATTCATATATATATTTTTTTATTTTATTATTTTTTTCCTTTTTTTATTATATATATATTTTTTATTTTATTTATTTATTTTTTTTTATTATTCCTTTTTTATAAATTTAATTTATAATTTTTAATTTTATAATTTTATCTTTTGTTTTTGCTTTCTCCGTTCTCCGACGTTTAGTGCCTAGCTCCTTTTTTACGCTAGTGCTGCTCTCTTCGGTTGACTCTTTATTTCTTCATTCGCGCTCCGTTCTTCGACGTGGGGAGATCTCTCTCACTTCGTCCTCTCTACTAGTCTACTCTCCTGATGACGAACAACAGTTCGAAATATTGAATTCTGTAAGTTTTCTTTGTATTCTCTTTTCTGTGTCGTGCTTTGTGTAATTTAAAGTTATATATATATATAGATATATACTTTTTCGTTGGAAATACGATTCAAAACGGACAATATAGTTCAATATAGACAAAGACACATAGAGAAATCAAAAGAACACACTTACAGTCTCTAATTTTCGGTTTGAACCGTCTTCAGGAGAGATAAGAGAGGGAAACCAAGCGCACTGTTGGTCTCCAACCGTCTCTGAAGGAGTGCGCTTGGTTTCCCTCTCTTATCTCTCCTGAAGACGGTTCAAACCGAAAATTAGAGACTGTAAGTGTGTTCTTTTGATTTCTCTATGTTTCTTTGTCTATATTGAACTATATATATATATATATATATAACAGATTCAAATATATATCGACCGTTTGATAGAATAGGTGTGTTCTCTAATCGGGGTTCGGTCAATTTTCCAGGATAAAAAATCAAACTCTCGTTGCCAACGTTTCGGTTTTATTTAAAACCTTTTTCATAGGCCTACAAACAAAGGATAATAAGAAATCACATATCAACATCAAACATATACACAATATGAAAATGGATTGTTACAACTCATGAATATTACAAGCAGAAATATTTCAGAGATACATAAAACAATATTACTTACAGAAGTAAGAATTTTTTAACTAAGAAAATGAAATTTACATTATTTAAAGGAACAACAATGTTAGCCGGACAAAACCTTCGACTAGACTAATAAGATAACATTACAAATAACCTCAACACTGTTCACTCAAGGGAACTAAATAAATCAAATTTCACTAAACCTCAGCACAACACTCCAGAATAAATATTACTTAAATTAGTAATATCACTTCTATGATTAATCGAACTTAGATCCTTTTTAATATATAACATCTCAAGTGTCTTCCTTCTTTGCTCATCTTTTTCCTTTTCTATTATAGTTGTATCTTCAAAATCGAACGTGTGACCTTCGTTTATTGCATGCCCAGCTAAGGCTGTTGCGTTACTTTTATTTGTTCTTATGGAATAATTATGTTGGTACAACCTTTCTTTGAGAAAACGACTAGTTTCACCATAGTAACACTTGTCACAGTCTTTACATTTGATGGCATAAATGAGGTTACTTTGTAACTCCTTCGGTATTTTTTCTTTCAAATTTGAAAATAAAGATTTATTTTTTCTTTTATTATAAAATGCCAGTGTAACTTCAGGTACGTTTCGTTTGAACACTTTTCTAATTGATTGTGATAAGCCCTCAACATAAGGAAATTTGAAATACTTCCTATTTATAACTTCCAGTTCAGCATGATCTTCATTTGAATGTGCTGGTTGCTGTCTTAAATATCTTAACCGATATCGTTCAACTAAGTTCTTCGGATAACAATTTTTCTGTAACAATAATTTCACCCTTTTCTTATTTTCATTTAGAAAACATGACTACTTATTTCAATAACTTTTTTAACCAAATTTTGGACGCAATTTAATTTTTGGTTTATAGCATGAGAAGAATGGTAGTTCAGGATTCTTGCAGCACTGGTAGGTTTTTTAAACCAATCCGTTAAGATATTGCCATTTTCACCTCTTATAACTTTCACATCTAAGAATGGCAGATTTCCATCTTTCTCTACTTCACAAGTGAATTGTAGACGATTATGAAAAGAATTAAATATATTTAATACATTCTCTTCTTCTCCCTTTTCAATAATTAAAATTGATAAATAAATAACACAATAAATTGTGTTATTTATTTGATAACAATTGATAACACAATAAATTTGATTTATTTAGTTCCCTTGAGTGAACAGTGTTAAGGTTATTTGTAATGTTATCTTATTAGTCTAGTCGAAGGTTTTGTCCGGCTAACATTATTGTTCCTTTAAATAATGTAAATTTCATTTTCTTAGTTAAAAAATTCTTACTTCTGTAAGTAATATTGTTTTATGTATCTCTGAAATATTTCTGCTTGTAATATTCATGAGTTGTAACAATCCATTTTCATATTGTGTATATGTTTGATGTTGATATGTGATTTCTTATTATCCTTTGTTTGTAGGCCTATGAAAAAGGTTTTAAATAAAACCGAAACGTTGGCAACGAGAGTTTGATTTTTTATCCTGGAAAATTGACCGAACCCCGATTAGAGAACACACCTATATATAATATATATATATATATATATATATATATATATATATATAGCAGATTCAATAATATATCGACCGTTTGATAGAATAGGTGTGTTCTCTAATCGGGGTTCGGTCAATTTTCCAGGATAAAAAATCAAACTCTCGTTGCCAACGTTTCGGTTTTATTTAAAACCTTTTTCATAGGCAGAAGTAAGAATTTTTTAACTAAGAAAATGAAATTTACATTATTTAAAGGAACAACAATGTTAGCCGGACAAAACTAAGTCTAGTCGAAGGTTTTGTCCGGCTAACATTGTTGTTTCTTTAAATAATGTAAATTTCATTTTCTTAGTTAAAAAATTCTTACTTCTGCCTATGAAAAAGGTTTTAAATAAAACCGAAACGTTGGCAACGAGAGTTTGATTTTTTATCCTGGTAAATTGACCGAACCCCGATTAGAGAACACAACTATATATATATATATGTATATATATATATATAAATATTGATAAAAGTATGGACCGTGGAATAGAAACAAAACTTAAGTTTATTGGTACTCGGTCAGTTCTTCAGGTTCAAATTAACCTCTTATTGCCAACGTTTCGGTCTTTATTTAAAGCCTTTTTCATAGGCAGAAGTATAAATTTTTAAACAGAAAAACTAAGTATTACATTACAAATTATTACATTACATTACATTTTTCAGTTCAGTGTCACGTGTTCATTCAGACTACAGTTGTTGTTAAAATCCACATACTATTTTTCTCTGTAAAATAATTTGTAATGTAATACTTAGTTTTTCTGTTTCAAAATGTATATTTCTGCCTATGAAAAAAGTTTTATTTAAAGACCGAAACGTTGGCAATGAGAGTTTAATTTGAACCTGAAGAACTGACCGGGTCCCGATAAACTTTAGTTTTGTATATATATATCTTCACTTAATAAAACGAAAGACGATCCAAACTGGACACAATACGAGTTCAAAATTCAAGAAGAGTAACACACAGAGTAAGAAAGCACACTTACAGACTTAACTTTTCGGGTAAGTGTGTTTCTTTACTTTGTGTGCTACCTATCTTGAATTTTGAACTGTTATTGTGTCCAGTTTGGATCGTCTTTCCATTTATTAAGTATATATATATAGGTCACAAACGCAGTGACCTTCCCGTTGCTACTCATGCCAGCTCTCACGGACTCAGTTTTAATGACTGTTTCCGTGTACAGGTCCTGAGGCAGATTGATCAGACTAATTCGAAAGTTACTCTGAGAGCTTCAGAAGAAGCACTTATTAGTCTTCTGGGCGGTAGATCGGCTCCTGGGCTTAACCTCAATCGTTGATTTTTTTTTAATTATTATTTTTTATTTATTTTTTTTATAGTTGTTATCAGCTTTTAATTTTATTTTAGTTAAATGTTTTCATTTTTTAATTTTTATTTGGCTTGTATCTCTTTATCTTCCCTGTCTACCTTTGCTCCGAAAGTTGGCTACACTGTTTGAGTGCTTCTGTTCGAACGCCAAGTCAGTCGTTATCAGCCTTTGGAGCGATTCACTTCTTTTCCTGAAGACGAGGACATCGAAATATAGTAGTGAGTTCAGTGGTTTCCTTTCTAAGTGTTCTTTTTTAAATTCTAGTTTATATATATATATATATATATATATATATAAAAAGATTTTACATAAACACATGAAACAACAATCAATGATCAAACCACAATAAGAAATGGGAAAACAAGACTAAGATCTTTCAACCGTAACAAGCGGTCTTCGTCAGAGTCCGCTTCGTCAGAGTCAGAGTTTGTTGGGTTTTTGACTCTGACGAAGACCGCTTGTTACGGTTGAAAGATCTTAGTCTTGTTTTCCCATTTCTTATTGTGGTTTGATCATTGATATATTTATATAAACTAGAATTTAAAAAGAACACATAAAAAGAAAACCACTGAACTCACTACTATATTTCGATGTCCTCGTCTTCAGGAAAAGAAGTGAATCGCTCCAAAGGCTGATAACGACTGTATATATATGTGTATATATAAACACATACTTCTACCCAATGACGACGACTGTCGAAATATCGTTGTGAGTCTTTTGTGTGTGTCTTTATTTGTTTTTTTCTCTTTCATGTGTTAACTATATATATATATATATATATAATATATATATATATATATATATATGTATATGTATATATATATATAAAGATTTCACATAAACACGTGAAATAACAATCAATGATCAAACCACAATAAGAAATGGGAAAACAAGACTAAGATCTTTCAACCGTAACAAGCAGTCTTCGTCAGAGTCAAAAACCCGTACTGTTGGGTTTCAACATATATCTTAACTCAATTTTTCTTTTTTCTTAATGGATTTATGGTCTCCTCCATACTAGGGAGGAGTGTGAAGTGATACATGGGATGAACAGTGCTTTGCATGGGAAAAGGACATCTGTCTAAGTAAAAGAGAATCATTGAGAGAGAGAGAGAGAGAGAGAGAGAGAGAGAGAGAGAGAGAGAGGAGAGAGAGAGAGAGAGAGAGTACTGGTCGTTTGAAAGTTTAAGAGGAAATCGATCCTATTAAAACAGTTTAATGTGTTTGTCATAAGAACACCTAATGAATCCCCCCCAAGGAAATGCCATTGTATAAAATCCACTGGATTTCAATGTTTTTCTCACTATCGTCAAACTTTTTTTTGCTTGAAATCAAATCCTTTATCTTCGAATTATACGAATGCTTTTTATCAAATGAATGAAGAAGAAAGGAAACATATATTATGTATGAAACAAAAAGTAAGTAATTCAAACATTAATAATAGCTAACGAGCGAAAAACAGTTTAGTCGTAACGAGCTAGTTTTATTAGTGTAAAAAGTACATAAAAAATTAATTGCAGTCTCTTTGATTACTGTCGTCATTAATTTACTAGAACTAATGTATAGTGACCTTTGAAACATTCCATATCGAAATATTGATGGATTTTCATGTTTTGAGGACCCCCAAAGTTATTTATTTTTCACCTTTAACGATGATGTCTGTTTTGTGTGTGTATGTGTTTGTGGTTTTGTGTTTATGTTTTATATATGTGTTTTTGTGGTTTGTTTGTGTGTGTGTGTGTGTGTGTGTATTTGTGTTTTTGTGGTTTGTTTGTGGTTTTGTTTTTATATTTGTGTTTTTGAGGTGTGTGTGTGTGTGTGTGTGTATGTTTTATATTTGTGTTTTTGTGGTTTGTTTGTGTATGTGTGTGTGCGAGTGTGTGTGTGTGTGTGCGAGTGAGTCTGTGTGTGTGTGACTGAGTGTATGTGTGTACGAGTGTGTGTGTGTGTGCGTGCGAGTATGTGTGTATGTGCGAGTGTTTGTGTGTGTGATTGAGTGTGTTTGTGCGTGTGTGCGAGTGTTTGAGTGAGTGTCTGTGTGTATCAGTGGTTGTATATTAGAAAGTTTCTTACCATTCTGCAGTCTAAAATGTTTGATGGATCCAATTCATATTTTACGTATTATTTAACAAGTAATGGCAAATAATCACATTGGCCAAAAACAAAAAAAAATGTCTGTAATGGTGCCTCAGATGTTTTAAGAGTTTTTACCTAATTTAAGGATACTGATTCCAGAAATGCTGTCGTTTTTTCTCTATCAGGTCTAGTTTTCTGCTGTGGTATATACCCTTGTCTGTAGTAAGGCGATAGATACAATAAAGACAGGAAAATTGAAAAAACAATATTTTATTTAACTTTAAGATATATTCATTAACACGAAATCTTCCAAATGCGTAAAATATTGTTACTTGTTTTCTGTGGAGGAGACTTTGTTTTAAATTAGGAGACTTTGAGTAAATACTATACAATTTTCGAACTGTACAACGAATGAGTTGTGCAGAACATGAAGAGTCCAAAACCACAAAGAAAAAGAAAAGAAATAAATGCTCTGAGGCCTTTCACTTTAAATCATTAGAGAGCAAACAAAGCAAGAAAACAGAAGGTAACAGAAAAGTTAACCAGAAGGAAGGTAACAAAACAGCTGTAAAACCAAGTGACAATATAGCTCAATAAAAAAAATTCAAGAATAAAATTAGACAAAACAAAATAAACAGTTAGAAAATAAAAAAAATTAATTAATAAAAAAACTAATAGAAAAAAATAATGTCTAAACATGATACTAATTTCTAAGGCAACAGAAAAGTTAACCAGAAGGAAGGTAACAAAACAGCTGGAAAACCCAAGTGTTAATGAAGATTAGTAAACAATACAAAATAAACAGTAAGAAAATAAATAATTAAAATAGAAGAAAACAATAATAAATAAATGAATGAAACAAGAAAACCAGGAGACAGGAACGAAATTATAAATGAAACAGAAATTCTATATGATTTGAATCAGCTTTCCGGTGAGAGCTCATGTACAAAGACGCAAAATAAAGAAAAAATCAAAATCAAAGACTCAAATCAAAATCAAATCACCCACAGTGATGTTATTTGCCTAACTATGCCTTGAATTAAAAATCTATCTATCATAAATAGTCCATGACTTATATTGATGTTCTATATAGTTTATAAGAAAACTTGAACTGAAAAAAATATTGAACTACAAGCAAAAGTGTCTGTCATTGATGGATACTTTTTCAAAAAAAATCGGACTATTATCCGACTACATTTGCACTACTGTCAGCGGCGAGCATGCAAGCAACTGGACTACTCTAGCTCCATGAATTTACTTTATTTCAAATTTTAAATTAAAAAAATTTTATTTTGTTACATTTATTTATAATATATTTGCACTACTGTCATCAGCGAGCATGCAAGCTACTGGGCTACTCTGGCTCCCTACCTTTAATTTATTAACAATGTTTATATTTCGCGAAATTTATATTAAAAATATTTTTGTTGTTGTTGTTACATTTATTCTAGCTCCAATATTTGGAATTAAATAATAATTTTCTTTTATTTAACGTTATTCAGGTAATAAATAATATATATATTAATTTCAGATCTCTATCTCAATGGAAAATGGATGAACAAAGAAACAAACTCACGAACTTTATATATATTATATATTATATATATATATATATATATTATATATATTATATATATCAATGATCAAACCAAAATAAGAAAATGGGAAAGATCTTAGTCTTGCTTTCCCATTTTCTTATTGTGGTTTGATCATTGATTGTTATTTCGCATGTTTATGTGAAATCTTTTTATATTATATATATATATATATATATATATATATATATATATATATATCAATGATCAAACCACAATAAGAAATGGGAAAACAAGACTAAGATGCTTGACGAAGACCGCTTGTTACGGTTGAAAGATCTTAGTCTTGTTTTCCCATTTCTTATTGTGGTTTGATCATTGATTGTTATTTCACGTGTTTATGTAAAATCTTTATATATATATATATACTACACTACCCGTGACCCTTTATGTCACTCAGAAATTATATCAATAGGTATTGAAATCAATTCACTGAACATGATTGACAGGGATAATTTTAATTTTTGTTTATTGTTATTAAGACACGGAAACAGATTCTTATATAACCCAAGCTTTTGATATAGTATTCTTAACATGATTCAAGATATATACAGAGTAAGTATATTAGCAAAAAAAAAAATAATTTTAAAGTAAAAAAAATATTTGTTTTATGACATAAATAAATAAAACATTAATTCAAGTTATGTATACAATTAAATATATTTAAAACAAACAATAATTGTAAATTGAAATATTCGATTTATTTACCTAACATAAAATAACATTCATGAAAGGAATGTGTCTTTATAATATTACCTTAGAACATTGGTATTTTATGTGACAGTTGTGTTCAAGTTTGTTTCTAAAATTATTCATTTTTAACCTCTAATGTAGTAGTTTATTATATATTTTGTTACATTTATTTATAATACATTTGCACTACTGTCATCAGCGAGCACGGAAGGCACTTACTACCCTGGCTCCAATTATGGGAATATAGCAAATTTATATTAAAAATATTTTGTTGTTGTTGTTGTTGTTACATTTATTCTAGCTCCAATTTTTGGAATTAAATAATAATTTTCTTTTATGTAACATTATTCAGGTAATAAATAATATATATTTAATTTCAGGTCTCTATCTCCATGGGAAAATGGGTGAACAAACAATGAAACAAACAAACAAACAAACTCACGAACTTTATATATAGAGAAAGAAATCACCTAATATTTCATCATTTTGGCTTTTGATAATTGATTTTCTAAAGCTTTATTATCACTACAAACAACAAAATTTCCTCCAATAACATACTAAGGTTAGTATTAATATTCTCTTTGATTGCTTTGCATTCTGATTTGATAACATGCCATCGTTTTTTTTCCTATATCTCATAATTTCCTCGAGTAATCAGCCTAATGGATGCAAAAGGCTTTTTGCTTGCGGTTTACATTAAAGGTTCTTCAAATGCTTTTATATCTAGCATCAGTTTTAAATATATCAATATTTATTCATATAGTAGATAGATAATATTGGAGGGAAGGGGAACACAAGTATGTTTTTAATTAAACTAAAACTCTTTTTGTACGGATCTGACTTGATTTTTTTTTTTTTTTTTTTTTTTAAACGATGCAAAGAACCAAATTTTTGTCAACTGTTTGCATATATACTTTGAATACGTAGTTAACGGCCCTAATAATATATATATATGATCAAACCACAATAAGAAATGGGAAAACAAGACTAAGATCTTTCAACCGTAACAAGCGGTCTTCGTCAGAGTCAAAAACCCAACTGATCGTCAAAAACCCTAGATCTTAGTCTTGTTTTCCCATTTCTTATTGTGGTTTGATCATTGATTGTTATTTCACGTGTTTATGAGAAAGCTTTATATATATATATATATATATATATATATACTTCGAATAAAATGAAAGGTCCGTGTGGACAATAAAAACTTTAACATATAGGAAAGAACACAGAAAGACACTACAGAACTCACTTCGATATTTCGACATCCGTCATCGGGAAGAAGTGCGAAGTACTCGCGTTGAGAAGCAAACTGCTACTATATATATATATATATATATAGAGTTAGCTTCAGCTACTCAAAGGGACTACTTCTGCCCGATGACGACGACTGTCTAAATATCGTTCTGAGTCTTTTGTGTGTGTCTTTATTTGTTTTTCTCTTTCCTGTGTGAACTATATATATTTTCTTATATATATAATAAATATATAAATATATATTGATAAAAGTTTCGACCGTGAAGTAGAAAAAAAAACAGAAGTTTATCAGGACTCGGTCAGTTCTTCAGGTTCAAATTAAACTCTCATTCCCAACGTTTCGGTCTTTATTTAAAACCTTTTTAATTGGCAGAAATATAAATTTCGAAAGGCAGAAGTATAGTTTTTCTGTTTCAAAATTTATACTTCTGCCTAAGAAAAGGGTTTTAAATAAAGACCGAAACGTTGGCAATGAGAGTTTAATTTGAACTTGAAGAACTGACCGAGTCCCGATAAACTTAAGTTTTGTTTCTATTCCACGGTCGATATTTTTATCAATATTTATATATATATATATATATATATATATACTTTTTCATTGGAAATATGGTCTGAAACAACAAATACAGTTCAATGTCGAAAAAAAAAACAGAGAAATCAATATCACACCGTCTCTGAACCAGTGCGCTTGGTTTCCCTTTCTTATCTCTCCTGAAGACGGTTCAAACCGAAAATTAGAGACTGTAAGTTTGTGTTTTTAATTTCTCTATGTTTCTTTATGTACATTGAACTATATTTGTCCGTTTCGGATTGTACTCGTATTTCCAACGAATTATACTTATATATATATATATATATATATATATATATATATATATATATATATATATATATCAATGATCAAACCACAATAAGAAATGGGAAAACAAGACTACGAGGTGTGTAAATAAAGTAGTGAGACTGATTTTTTTTAAATTTTCTATTCAAATATAATTACAATGTGATATTGTCACCTTCAAAATAGTTCCCTTCGGAAGCCACACAGCGCTGGAGACGGTCCTTCCAATCATTGTAGCATTGCTGGAACTCGGATTCTGGAATGGCCTTCAGCTGGTCGGTTACAGCAGTTTGTATGTTTTGTAGTGTCCCGAAATGAGTTCCCTTGATGTGATTTTTCAATCTCGGGAAGAGGAAAAAGTCACAAGGACTCAAGTCTGGTGAATAAGGAGGCTGAGGAGCAACAGGAATGTTTTTACTGGCCAAAAACTCGTTTATTGAGATGGCAGTGTGACAGGGCGCGTTGTCGTGATGCAACACCCACTTGTCGTGGTTCGTCTTCAATCGACTCTCTTCCTTCTGAAAATTCCTTAAACCACCGAAAAACCTGTGCCCTTGATAAAACACGTTCTCCATAGGCCTCCTGAAGTTTTTCAAAAGTTTCGGTTGCATTATCTGAAGCAAAATTTGATTGCACACCGCTACTCAACTTTGAGGTCACTCATTTTTAAAACGCTCAAGAAAAAACCATTTCACGAAAACCAACGCTACGGACAAACAAATGACTGTGGCGAGTTCAGATTCATACTGGAGGCGCAACACACGTGCACCTGACGCTACTCAAGGCCACGCGTCTCCAGCGTTGCCAGATCGAAAGCGACGTTGCCAGTCTCACTACTTTATTTACACACCTCGTAAGATTTTTCAACCGTAACAAGCGGTCTTCGTCAGAGTCAAAAACCCAACTGAAGGGTTTTTGGGTCAGTTGGGTTTTTGACTCTGACGAAGACCGCTTGTTACGGTTGAAAGATCTTAGTCTTGTTTTCCCATTTCTTATTGTGGTTTGATCATTGATTGTTGTTTCACGTGTTTATGTGAAATCTTTTTATATATATAATATATATATATATATATATATATATATATATATCAGTTAGCTTCAGCTACTCAAAGGGACTACTGCCCGATGACGACGACTGTCGAAATATCGTTGTGAGTTTTTTGTGTGTGTCTTTATTTGTTTTTTTCTCTTTGCTGTATGAACTATATATATATATATATATATATATATAACAGTTCAAAATTGAAGATAAGTAGCACACAAAGTAAAGAAACACACTTACAAACTCAAATTTTCGGCTAACCCGTCTTCAGGAGAAAAGAGAAAGGGAGACTCTGTCTTTATTATATATATATCTGATTTATCTGTGAGTCGTTTATGAGATTTTTGATGTTAATTAAGAATTCCTTGAGTTGGTGTTAAAAAATTATGGACGAGTTTTGACACTTAGTGTTCATCATCAAGTACGACTGCAATATAAAAACAACAATGTGCAAACATTTTATGCATTGTTCTCGTTACATTATTGTGTTTATTTGCGAGTGAGTAGTACTTGCGAGGTATATGTTTTTTTGTTTGGTTCCTTAGGGTATTTGTTCGTTTGAATTAATATGTAAGTCAATTTTTAAATTTATTAATATTTCTAAAAACCCTTATCAGTTTGCTCACTATTTGTAGCATATTTTCTCTAAAGTATACTTTCTGTGTTATATATTCATATGTTTAATTTTTTTTTGTTATATTTATTCTTTAGCGTTATTTAAATTTCTGTAGGTATGATGAGGGTTGAGTGGGAATATAGACCGAAATAAAGGTTGAAGATCACTGATTTAGAAAATGGAAAATCTTATACACGTCAAACTGTTCCTTTCAAAAGCCTGCTCGATATCACATACTCGTAAAAAAAGAAAACCTTATTCTAGTAAACATTGTTAGGATACGATTTAGAACTTTCATTATAGAATCAACAATGTTATATGGTTCAAATGTAACTGAAATGGGTTCCGAATAATAAATGAGCCATACTTTCCACTTATAGAACATCAATAAAGAAGAAAGTGGGGGCCAGGTTAGCTCAGTGGTTAACATATTCTAAAAAACATAACTTATGTCAAAGACCATAACTGAAAATATGTGAATTTTTTTTTAAATAATTAATTTTCTTACTTTGTTTGCGAATTTTCATTGTTTTTTAATAAACCGTTTAGCGTAAAAAAAACCTATTTTCTGAAAACAGAAAATGTACTGTAACAACGCCCCTCTGGTAAATGTGATTTTGAAAAAAAAATTCATATCAACTCATCCTCTTCAGAATGTTCATTTTTTAGTTATAGTTTCGTTTTGATTCGTCAAACAGTGTGGCTTGTATCGCTTTGATAAGCTTTCCGATTGAATTATTACAACATTTTTAATTTTATTGAAAAAAAAATATATCCCGTAATTTTAAAAATCGTTTAATATATATATATATATATAATTGAATTCGTTATATATATATATATATATATATATATTATATATATATATATATATTGTTAAATAACGCCCCATATTTGGCTTGTATCTGCTTCTTACACAATTTCTCCAGTTTCCGGAATTCCTTCCTCGTCTCTTCATTAAAACTATAAAGTCTATCACTAATATTACTAGTCGACATGTTTCGAATGTACCACATTCATCATCAGGACAATAATGAGAGTAATAGTAGGAAAGCTAGTTATATATATAGAGATGGATATTAATGGAAAGTTTACAGGGCATCGCCCTGTATCACGGCGCATTATGGGGGATTAAGGTAGGGTGGTTGGGCTCACCTACTACCTGGCTAATCTGGGTGTTTCTGTTTGCAAATAGTTTTAAAATTCGACAAGAATTATTAACTTGGATATTTATGGCTGGTTGCTTTTCTTGAATAATTATTGCTTCTAATAGTTGTAATTTAAAATGATTTCTTTCTGGAGCGATAATTTTCGTGGAATTTACCATCATTTCTCTTGTGAGTTTTGTCTTATGGACTGCTGTTGTATGGCATTTTGGCGCGCCGGCAGAAAGGTGCATAGTAATTCTTCTAGACAATGAAGTCGAAGTCATTCCTATATATGAGCTTTTACGGGCCTCACAGCTCCGATATTACATGAGTACTCATATACAAGATTTGTTTCTTTTGACTCCTTTACGCTAGGACTATTTTTCATTAATAAACTGCTTATTGAAGGGCTTTGGTAGTAAGTTATCAGGGTCAAACTATCGTCAGGCTTAATACATTTAACATGGCTTTTTATAATATTTTCAAAACACGTTCATCAGTCTTATATTCATCTGTATATTGGTTTTTGTAGAATATTTTGTGGTTAGTGCCTGTTGTTAGGCTCTTATTATCTGAGGTGAATCTATTTTCGAGGTAGCGTCTTAGAATGTTGTCGAAATACTTGTTTGAGTAACCATTGTTGATTAACGCTTGCTTGGTTGACAAAATATTACTGTTGAAAAGGTCCCAGGTTGAGGCGGTCTTGTATGTTCTGTGGATTAGGGATCTGATAGTGGCGTCTTTATACCGTTGAGGGCATTCACTCTTCGCATTTAGGTATGATGCTGTGTTGGTAGGTTTCCTGTAAATAGAAGTCTGCAGTATGTTATTTTTCAGGTTAATATTTACATCAAGGAAGTTCATTCTTTTTTCTATTGCTGTTTCTATTGTAAATTTGAGACAGGAGTTATTTTCAAATGCTGACTTGAGGTTTAGTAATTGTTCTGAATCTTTTGCAACAACGAAGCAATCATCCACGTATCTACAATAAATAGCAGGCTTTAATTCAGGGCTGTTGTTTAGGGTTTTGTTTTCCACGTAGCACATATAATAGTTTGCAAATGTGACGCCTAGGGGCGAACCCATTGCCACGCCGTCAATTTGAAGGTACATGGAGCCATCTATGTGCGTGAAAGGGCTTCTTGTCGTACATGCTCGCAAAAGGTCTTCCATATTCTGCCTACTGATGGATGGAGGTGCCATGCCTCTTTCATTTAAGTAGATGCAATCACAAATAATTCCGATGGTCTCTTCTACTGGAACATTGGTAAATAATAATTCCACATCCAGGGATCCGACAGTTCCTTCAGGGTTTATTGTCTTTAATATGTCAAGGAAATCATCCGTTGATTTTAGTAAATAATTTGCTGGCATATATGGAGAGATGATTTTATTTAGCTGCTTGGCTAAACCATAGGTGGGCGTGGTGACCTGTGAAATTATTGGGCGCAGGGGGGCCCAAAGTATTTCGACAACATTCTAAGACGCTACCTCGAAAATAGATTCACCTCAGATAATAAGAGCCTAACAACAGGCACTAACCACAAAATATTCTACAAAAACCAATATACAGATGAATATAAGACTGATGAACGTGTTTTGAAAAATATTATAAAAAGCCATGTTAAATGTATTAAGCCTGACGATAGTTTGACCCTGATAACTTACTACCAAAGCCCTTCAATAAGCAGTTTATTAATGAAAAATAGTCCTAGCGTAAAGGAGTCAAAAGAAACAAATCTTGTATATGAGTACTCATGTAATATCGGGAGCTGTGAGGCCCGTAAAAGCTCATATATAGGAATGACTTCGACTTCATTGTCTAGAAGAATTACTATGCACCTTTCTGCCGGCGCGCCAAAATGCCATACAACAGCAGTCCATAAGACCTCACAAGAGAAATGATGGTAAATTCCACGAAAATTATCGCTCGAGAAAGAAATCATTTTAAATTACAACTATTAGAAGCAATAATTATTCAAGAAAAGCAACCAGCCATAAATATCCAAGTTAATAATTCTTGTCGAATTTTAAAACTATTTGCAAACAGAAACACCCAGATTAGCCAGGTAGTAGGTGAGCCCAACCACCCTACCGTAATCCCCCATAATGCGCCGTGATACAGGGCGATGCCCTGTAAACTTTCCATTAATAATCCATCTCTATATATATAACTAGCTTTCCTACTATTACTATCATTATTGTCCTGATGATGAATGTGGTACATTCGAAACATGTCGACTAGTAATATTGGTGATAGACTTTATAGTTTTAATGAAGAGACGAGGAAGGAATTCCGGAAACTGGAGAAATTGTGTAAGAAGCAGATACAAGCCAAATATGGGGCGTTATTTAACAATATATGTTTAAATGAAGGACTGCTTCCAACTTTTACAAAATATATATATATATATATATATACATATACGGTACTGTTTTCTTGACCACAAAATATAAATATATATTTCTACTTTAAAGTAGAAATGACAAATGTCCATTGTTTATTGTTTTTTATCCTGGAAAATTGACCGAACCCCGATTAGAGAACACACCTATTCTATCAAACGGTCGATATATTATTGAATCTGTTTTATATATATATATATATATTATATATATAATATATAATATATATATATTATATAGTTAACACATGAAAGAGAAAAAACAAATAAAGACACACACAAAAGACTCACAACGATATTTCGACAGTCGTCGTCATCGGGTAGAAGTAGTCCCTTTGAGTAGCTGAAGCTAACTGAGTGGTAGGCCGAATGCAAACGAACACGCACGCACTCTGCCGGCTGCCCTAGGTAAGCTACTAACTACAGAGAGACAAATAACTAAAAAGGACAAATAAAAGCAAATAAAAATAACAGAAGGAGAAGAATAGTAAATGAAGCAATAAACAAATTAAAAAAAATAATAAAATAAAATAAAAAAAATAATTTAAAAAAAAAATAAAAACATAAAAAAAAATAATAATTAAATTAACGGTACAAGTTGAGGCCAGGAGGAGAGCGAGCTTTGAGAAGACAAATAATTGCCTCCTCTGAAGCTCTTAAAGTAACCCGAGAAGACTGAACAGGGATATGATTAAGGACTTGGACCGGAAGCAGTGATTAAAATCCAGTATATATATATATATTTATATATATATTTCTTTTATTGCATTTGTAACCTCAAAGATAATGCCAAAATTTTAAAACTCTTGAATTAGTAGTTTAGGGGAAAAAAATTTCTAAAAATATGTTTTTGAAAAAAAAAAGTGTCTTTCCCGTCATGCATAATTCTTCCCAAACAATAGGGATCATCTACACCAGCGTTTCCCAAAGTGGGTGGTACCGCCCCCCTGGAGGCGGTGCTTTGATATCGGGGGGCGGTAATGCAAAAAGGAGCAGGGATTCTATTTCCATAAATTGAAAATGTTCATGCAATATAATTTCTAAATTTAAGTGAAAACACGTATGTAAACTTCTAGGAAACAGTTTCTTAAAATTATTTGTTTTGATAATTTATATTTATGTTAAAAGTATATTCTCACCTAAGTTTCTTTTATTGTGTATTAATTCTTTTGCAGAAATATGCTATGAAACAATACATCTATTGGATTCTTAAATAAATATTCGATTAGTAATTATTTTAATTTAATTATTAAATTGTTACTCATTTAGTTATTTAGTCTAGGAATCTGATTATTATTCAAAGGTGTTGAGTTATAGGTTTATAGACCCAAGGGGGCGGTCACTCGAAAAAGTTTGGGAAACACTGCTCCATATCATACCGAGGAAAGAACTTACAAGTCAGTAAAGAGAGTGATTAGTGATGAGGAAGTAGTTCATTATCCAACTGAATTTCTTGACTCTGAATTTATTTCTCCTGGACTGCCTGCTCATGAGTAAAGACTTAAAGTAGGAGCACCAATCATGCTGCAAGTTAGTAGCAATATTTAATATTAAATTTAATGTTTAATATGATCCTGATCTATACTATGATGCCTATTTTTGTGTAAAATATCAACTTGATCCATCAAAGATTCTGGATGGTAGCTTGGTAACAAGCAATGCTAACACACACACTTACCCACCCACCCACACACACAGACATCATCGAGAAAACATCATAAAACGACTTCTGGAACCTCAAAACATGTAATTCTTTTAAAATCTATAGATCGAATTTTTTCACGATCGCTATACTTTACTTATAAGTAAGGTAGAAAAAAAATATTGCCCCTCTTACAAAGATTGACGAGGACTATAGTGGAAGAGGGTAGAAGAGGGAGGAACCCAGCCCGTAAGTATGTGTCCATAGAGTTTGGACAGA
>JAPFBL010001253.1:12500-19002 GCA_026182355.1 Hermatobates lingyangjiaoensis | reverse complement strand
TCTTTCACCCAACCTAATTAGTTTTTAAATCACCCTTCAAGCCTGCCCCACCCCTGACCTACATGTGTTGTTTCAACACCACACTGACAGCTTAACTTACTCTTCTTGAATTTTGAATCGTGTATATATATTTTGTAAAATTTGGAAGCAGTCCTTCATTTAAGCATATTTCATTGAACAACTGACCGTATTTCACTGATGTCATTTTCTTCACCTTTTTCAAGGTTTCAAGGAACCGAAAGAAGTCGGTTCCCACTTAAATAACATTCTCCAATGTTTGGATGAAGGAAAGAAGAAGGTATTCAGAAACCTTGAAAAACTGGTGAAGAAAATGACATCAGTGAAATACGGTCAGTTGTTCAATGAAATATATATCTATATATAAAAGATTTCACATAAACACGTGAAATAACAATCAATGATCAAACCACAATAAGAAATGGGAAAACAGGACTGTTTTCTGTTTTCCCATTTCTTATTGTGGTTTGATCATTGATATATAATAATATATATATATAAAACTTTAAATCACACAAAGCACGACACAGAAAGAGAATACAAAGAAAACTTACAGAATTCAATATTTCGAACTGTTGTTCGTCATCAGGAGAGTAGACTAGTAGAGAGGACGAAGTGAGAGAGATCTCCCCACGTCGAAGAACGGAACGCGAATCATAATATATATATTAATATATATATATATATATATATATATATATATTCCTGTTTTGTTATTGAGAGCTAGGTCAAATAAAAGAAAATAAACTCCTTTCTAGGCCGACGTTTCGATGTATTTGTACATCATCTTCAGGGCTAAAATTAGAGTAAGACTATAATACATTTATACAAAACAATCTACACCTCACATAGAGAAATAACACACATTTTTTTTAAGACCAACAGATAAAAAAAATAAAAAAAATGTGTGTTATTTCTCTATGTGAGGTGTAGATTGTTTTGGATAAATGTATTATAGTCTTACTCTAATTTTAGCCCTGAAGATGATGTACAAATACATCGAAACGTCGGCCTAGAAAGGAGTTTATTTTCTTTTATTTGACCTAGCCCTCAATAACAAAACAGTGAATAGAATAGAAGAGGTCAATAACAATTTTTGAGTATATATATATATATATATATATATTGGGTTACTTGCCGTTGCGTCTACAACGTGCTTGGTCTCCCATTCTCTTTTCTCCTGAAGACGGATTACCCGAAAATTTGAGTCTGTAAGTGTGTTTCCTACTTTGTGTGTTGCTCTTTGTTAATCTCGAACTCGTATATATAATATATATATATATATATATATATATATATATTCCATAGTCGAAATAACTGATTATAGTTGTAATAGTAGTGCTAATTGTAAAACAATCATGTTGTAGCCCTGCAGATGACATAAATATATGTTGAAACGTCGGTAAAAGGACTAGTTTAAAATTATTAGACCTCAACCCTCAAAAAAAGTACATCATATATATATATATATAATCCATGGATGTTAATAATTCACAATCAGTTGAAAAGAATAGATGAAGAAACATCTAATGAAATTAATGAAAATATACGAAGAAGAAGAGTTAGGATTTTAGAAAGATATTTCATTGTTGGACTGTCCTGACTCGCACCTTTAAAGTGTAGGCAAGAATTTCGCTGAGTCCTGTACAAAGTTGATACTGATTGAAGGAGAGCTAACTTGTGCCTGTCACTCACACACACACAAACCCATGAGTCAGTCTATTTCTAGGTTATTTACGATGCTTTCAAACACTTTCACAGGACTTTATTATAACTTTAGTATCATTGAAACTATACTTGGCCTAATAATTTACACTCTATCCAAAAAAAGAAGTAATATACACTTTGTCAATGAAGTATAAAAGAATAGAAAACGATAGAACTAAATCCTTTGTGGGCTTTAACTTTGTGTCATCAGACAGCAAAGGGATGCTCTCTGATGACACGAAGTGAAAGGCCTCAGAGTATTTATGGCTATTGTTTTCATTTTCTGTTGTGGTTTTATAGTTCATTCATTGCATCATGTGTTTATTGTAATTCTTCTACATGTTAATTTTTATCAATAATTAACTAGACTAGTCGAAGGTTTTGTCCGGTTAACATTGTTGTTCTTTTAAATAATGTAAATTTCATTTTCTTAGTTAAAAAATTCTTACTTCTGTAAGTAATATTGTTTTATGTATCTCTGAAATATTTCTGCTTGTAATATTCATAAGTTGTAACAATCCATTTTCATATTGTGTATATGTTTGATGTTGATATGTGATTTCTTATTATCCTTTGTTTGTAGGCCTATGAAAAAGGTTTTAAATAAAACCGAAACGTTGGCAACGAGAGTTTGATTTTTTATCCTCGAAAATTGACCGAACCCCGATTAGAGAACATACCTATTCTATCAATCGGTAGATATATTATTGAATCTGTTATATATATATATATATATATATTATATAGTTCCAAATTCAAGAAGAGTAACACACAGAGTAAGGAAACACACTTACTGACTCAAATTTTCGGGTAATCCGTCTTCCTTTCTTTTTTCTTCTGAAGACGGATTACCCAAAAATTTGAGTCTGTCAGTGTGTTTTCTTATTTTTTTTTCTGTGTCGTGTTATGTGTAATTTAAACTTTCTAATTATATATATATAAACCTGGAAAATTGACCGAATCGCGATTACATTATACACCTATATATATATATATATGTTTTGTTGAATGACCTTTGTACTGTGGCATGAATAAATTTCATTGTCCATCTTTCAAGTATTCTCACCTTTGTTTTAAGTATTTCTGGTACTAAATATATTAGTTCTCCAAATGCTAGTATATTTAGTACCAGAAATATTTAAGACAAAGGTGAGAAAACTTTAATGATGAACAAGGAAATTTATTCATCCCACAGCACAAAGGTGGTTCAATAAAACATGTATAAAAGAATGATTGCCCCCCAAATTTACAAATATATATATATAAATGATCAAACCACAATAAGAAATGGGAAAGCAAGACTAAGATCTTTCAACCGTAACAAGCGGTCTTCGTCAGAGTCAAAAACCCAACTGAGGTTGAGTAATGAGGTTGAGTAATTAGTTAAGTAATGAGGTTGAGTATTTAAATGAGTCAGTTTGGTTACTGGAGAAAAGCAATGCAATAGTTGAGGACAGTTTGTCTCTAAATTTGGTTACAATGGTAATTCTGTAATGGAACATATAAAATTTAAATATTATTAAAGGTAATAAATAATAATAATATAATATAAAATTTTTAAATATTATTAAATTAATAAATGCAATCAATGTTTGGATACAGTTAAAGTTCTTCCAGAATATTTTACAATTGGGAGATAAATGAAGCAATAATGGGTGAGCAGTAAAATGGTCCTGAATATTATTAAATGGTGAAAATCAATCAATAGTGGATACAGATTTAAATGATGCTCCAGAATTTGGTTACAAGGAGAAAATGCAATGTAGGGGTAGGATAAAGTCTTAGAATATTATTACAATTGATAAATAATGCAATAGATGGATAGAGTTTGTGTTAAATATTGGATTAAATGGTAGATAAATGAATAATGAGGAGTGAGCAATAAATTCTCTCCTAGAAATTATTCAATGGTAGTAAAGAATAATGATGGATTTACAGTATAAAATTCTGTTAAATATTGGATTACAATTAATAAATAATAATGATATGAGCAGTATAAATGACTGCTCCTAGAATATTGGATTACAATGGTAGATAAATGCAATGCAATAGATGGATGAGCAGTATAAATGCTGCTCCTAGAATATTGGATTACAATGGTAGATAAAGCAATGCAATAGATGGAGTGAGCAGTATAAATGTTGCTCCTAGAATATTGGATTACAATGGTAGAAAATGCAATGCAATAGATGGAGTGAGCAGTATAAATGTCTGCTCCTAAATATTGGATTACAATGGTAGATAAATGCAATGCAATAGATGGAGTGAGCAGTATAAATGCTGCTCCTAGAATATTGGATTACAATGGTAGATAAATGCAATGCAATAGATGGAGTGAGCAGTAAAATGTGCTCCTAGAAATTGGATTACAATGGTAGATAAATGCAATGCAATAGTGGATGAGCATATAAATGCTGCTCCTAGAATATTGGATTACAATGGTAGATAAATGCAATGCAATAGATGGATGAGCAGTATAAATGCTGCTCCTAGAATATTGGATTACAATGGTAGATAAATGCAATGCAAAAAGGAGTGAGCAGTATAAATGACTGCTCCTAGAATATTGGTTACAATGGTAGATAAATGCAATGCAATAGATGGAGTGAGCAGTATAAATGACTGCTCCTAGAATATTGGATTACAATGGTAGATAAATGCAATGCAATAGATGGGTGAGCAGATAAATGACTGCTCCTAGAATATTGGATTACAATGGTAGATAAATGCAATGCAATAGTGGAGTGAGCAGTATAAATGCTGCTCCTAGAATATTGGATTACAATGGTAGATAAATGCAATGCAATAGATGGAGTGAGCAGTATAAATGACTGCTCCTAGAATATTGGATTACAATGGTAGATAAATGCAATGCAATAGATGGAGTGAGCAGTATAAATGCTGCTCCTAGAATATTGGATTACAATGGTAGATAAATGCAATGCAATAGATGGAGTGAGCAGTATAAATTTGCTCCTAGAATATTGGATTACAATGGTAGATAAATGCAATGCAATAGATGGGTGAGCAGTATAAATGCTGCTCCAGAATATTGGATTACAAGGTAGATAAATGCAATGCAATAGATGGAGTGAGCAGTATAAATGCTGCTCCTAAAATTGGATTACAAGGTAGATAAATGCAATGCAATAGAGGAGTGAGCAGTATAAAGCTGCTCCAGAATATTGGATTACAATGGTAGATAAATGCAATGCAATAGATAGTGAGCAGTATAAATGCTGCTCCTAGAATATTGGATTACAATGGTAGATAAATGCAATGAATAGATGGAGTGAGCAGTATAAATGCTGCTCCTGAATATTGGATTACAATGGTAGATAAATGCAATGCAATAGATGGAGTGAGCAGTATAAATGCTGCTCCTAGAATATTGGATTACAATGGTAGATAAATGCAATGCAATAGATGGAGGAGCAGTATAAATGCTGCTCCTAGAATATTGGATTACAAGGTAGATAAATGCAATGCAATAGATGGGTGAGCAGTATAAATGCTGCTCCTAGAATATTGGATTAAATGGTAGATAAATGCAATGCAATAGAGGGTGAGCAGTATAAATTGCTCCTAGAATATTGGATTACAATGGTAGATAAAGCAATGCAATAGATGGAGTGAGCAGTATAAATGACTGCTCCTAGAATATTGGATTACAATGGTAGATAAATGCAATGCAATAGATGGAGTGAGCAGTATAAATGACTGCTCCTAGAATATTGGATTACAATGGTAGATAATATGCAATGCAATAGATGGAGTGAGCAGTATAAATGTCTGCTCCTAGAATATTGGATTACAATGGTAGATAAATGCAATGCAATAGATGGAGTGAGCAGTATAAATGACTGCTCCTAGAATATTGGATTACAATGGTAGATAAATGCAATGCAATAGATGGAGTGAGCAGTATAAATGACTGCTCCTAGAATATTGGATTACAATGGTAGATAAATGCAATGCAATAGATGGATGAGCAGTATAAATGCTGCTCCTAGATATTGGATTACAATGGTAGATAAATGCAATGCAATAGATGGAGTGAGCAGTATAAATGACTGCTCCTAGAATATTGGATTACAATGGTAGATAAATGCAATGCAATAGATGGAGTGAGCAGTATAAATGTCTGCTCCTAGAATATTGGATTACAATGGTAGATAAATGCAATGCAATAGATTGGTGAGCAGTATAAATGACTGCTCCTAGAATATTGGATTACAATGGTGATAAATGCAATGCAATAAGTGGAGTGAGCAGTATAAATGACTGCTCCTAGAATATTGGATTACAATGGTAGATAAATGCAATGCAATAGATGAGTGAGCAGTATAAATGCTGCTCCTAGAATATTGGATTACAATGGTAGATAAATGCAATGCAATAATGGAGTGAGCAGTATAAATGCTGCTCCTAGAATATTGGATTACAATGGTAGATAAATGCAATGCAATAGATGGAGTGAGCAGTATAAATGACTGCTCCTAGAATATTGGATTACAAATGGTAGATAAATGCAATGCAATAGATGGAGTGAGCAGTATAAATGATGCTCCTAGAATATTGGATTACAATGGTAGATAAATGCAATGCAATAGATGGAGTGAGCAGTATAAATGACTGCTCCTAGAATATTGGATTACAATGGTAGATAAATGCAATGCAATAGATGAGTGAGCGTATAATGACTGCTCCTAGAATATTGGATTACAATGGTAGAATAAATGCAATGCAATAGATGGAGTGAGCAGTATAAATGACT
>JAPFBL010001253.1:0-7500 GCA_026182355.1 Hermatobates lingyangjiaoensis | reverse complement strand
TCCATTTTCATATTGTGTATATGTTTGATGTTGATATGTGATTTCTTATTATCCTTTGTTTGTAGGCCTATGAAAAAGGTTTTAAATAAAACCAAAACGTTGGCAACGAGAGTTTGATTTTTTATCCTGGAGAATTGACCGAACCCCGATTAGAGAACACACCTATTCTATCAAACGGTCGATATATTATTGAATCTGTTTTTATATATATATATATATATATTAAAATTTAATAAAAAAAATAAGAAAATGGGAAACCAAAAAGATTAACCGGAAAATTTTGTTTTTTGAAACCTTAAGTTTTTTTCCCATTTTCAAATTTCAAAGAATAAATAAATATAAAAATAATTTTAATTCAATTTAAAAAGGGAAAAAGGGATTAAGATCTTTACGTTATTAATTAGGGGGGGTTTTACCAACATCTATACATTTACTTGCAAAACAAGGGGAAATTCCAAAACACATATCTAATTTCGTTTCTTTTTTCTAAAATCTTCTCCTAAAACTGTCTTTCAATCTAAAACTTAAAACTTTGTTTTAAATGTTACAATTGAACTAAAATACGTTCATCCTAGATTATAGAAATTTATTTTCTAATGCTAAAACCCTATGGTTTATTATAGCTTTGTAAAACAATATCCCATTTGCCCTCATGATAGAAAATTCACCTTATAATTAGTTTAAATTATGTATAAAAATTACAATATTAACAGAAATATTGACCTAAATTCGACATGTTTGGTCTTTATTACCGAAATGTAAATTATTAAAATATGCAAATTAACCACAATCTTGATATAAGGATATGTTGGTGATGGCAATAAAAAAATCTATTTATTTATTAAATTTTATTCCGAGTTTGTCCAAGCGTTCCATAAATACACTGGGAAAAAATAAATTTGGGTAATACGCCACCTTCAGGAGAAAACCACCCCATAAAACTCAACTTAAAATAACCTAATAAGTATTTTTTTTTCATTTTTACAATAAAACGTCGTTTTTGAAATACAGTTACTAAAGGAAGGTAATTTTTTTTTTATTTTCAATTATGAAGTAAATATCTGTTTGGTTGTATATGTGGGCGACTATTAGCTGATAAACCAATATAGCATACTTGAAGCTCTGACATATCAAAGTGAATACCCTTAATGAAGCATAAAGCAGAATGGACTGAGGGAGACCATGACTGCTTTTGTTGTTGTCCATGTCTGCAGCGGCCCTCCTCTCCTGTCTACTGTCCTACCATGCTTATTCAATCATCCTATATATCCCGTAACATTAAAGGGGTTCCATCAATATTTGTCTCATTTATGTATATATATATATATATATATATATATATATATATATTAATCAGGATTCGGTCCATTTTCTAGGCTCAAAACTCAAACTATTGCTGCAGACGTTTCACTTTTATTTTACAACTCTTTTCATAGGCACAAGTAAGAATTTTAAAATTTACATTAGTTTCTCATTCAATAATTTCTGACTTTTGTAAATGAAAAATGTATTGAATAACAGTGCTCCTAGATCTAAACAGAACTAACACCATCAATATATAAGAAAATCTCTCTCTTCTCTCTCGCTCTCTCTCTCTCCTCTCACACTCTCTCTCTCTCCTCTCACACTCTCTCTCTCTCACTCTCTCCCCATTCACTCACACTCTATTTTTCTCCTATTCTCCCTCTTTCCTCCCTCCATCCCTCTCTCTGCCCTCCCTCCATTTCTCCCTGTTCCTCTCCCCCTGGCTCTCTCTTTTCCTCTCCCTCTCTCCCTCACACTCTCTATTCTTCCTTCCTCTCTCTCTCCTCCCTCCATCAAACTCTCATCCTCTCTACCTCTCTCTTTCCTTCCTTCCTCACTCCCTGTCTTTCCTCCCTCAACCCTCTCTTTCAATCATCCCTCACTCTCTCTCCTCCCTTACTTTCTGTTTGTTTTCTCTCTCCGTCACCTCTCTCTCTTTCCCCCCTCAATCACTCATTCTCTCTTTCCTCCCTCACACACTCTCTCTCTCAGGCATCTCTCACTCTCTGTCTCCCCCTCCCTCACTTTCTGTTTGTTTTTTCTCTCTGTCACCTCTCTCTCTCTTCCCCCCCTCAATCACTCATTCTCTCTTTCCTCCCTCACACAAACTCTCTCTCTCAGGCATCCTCCTCTCTCTTCTCTCTCTCTCTCTTCCTCTCCTCTCCTTCTCTCTCTCTCTTCTCTCTCTCTCTCTCTCTCTCTCTCTCTATCTCTCTCCTCCCTCACTTTCTGTTCGTTTTCTATCTCCCTCACCTCTCATTCTTTTCCCCCTCCCTCACTCATTCTCTCTTTCCTCCCTCACACACACTCTCTCTCTCAGGCATCTCTCACTCTCTGTCTCCCCCCTCCCTCACTTTCTGTTTGTTTTCTCTCTCTGTCACCTCTCTCTCTCTTTCCCCCCTCAATCACTCAGTCTCTCTTTTCTCCCTCCAACCCACTCTCTCAGGCATCCCTCACTCTCTCTCTCTCTCTCTCTCTCTCTCTCTCCTCCCTCACTTTCTGTTCGTTTTCTCTCTCCATCACCTCTCTCTCTCTCTTCCCCCCCCTCAATCACTTACTCTTTCTTTCTTCCCTTCAACCCTCTCTCTCAGGTATCCCTCACTCTCTCTCCCCTCCCTCACTTTCTGTTCGTTTTCTATCTCCCTCACCTCTCATTCTTTTCCCCCTCCCTCACTCATTCTCTCCTTCCTCCCTCACACACTCTCTCTCTCAGGCATCTCTCACTCTCTTTCTCTCTCCTCCCTCACTTTCCGTTTGTTTTCTCTCTCCATCACCTCTCTCTCTCTTCCCCCCCCTCAATCACTTACTCTTTCTTTCTTCCCTTCAACCCTCTCTCTCAGGTATCCCTCACTCTCTCTCCCCTCCCTCACTTTCTGTTCGTTTTCTATCTCCCTCACCTCTCATTCTTTTCCCCCTCCCTCACTCATTCTCTCCTTCCTCCCTCACACACTCTCTCTCTCAGGCATCTCTCACTCTCTTTCTCTCTCCTCCCTCACTTTCCGTTTGTTTTCTCTCTCCATCACCTCTCTCTCTCTTCCCCCCCCTCAATCACTTACTCTTTCTTTCTTCCCTTCAACCCTCTCTCTCAGGTATCCCTCACTCTCTCTCCCCTCCCTCACTTTCTGTTCGTTTTCTATCTCCTCACCTCTCATTCTTTTCCCCCCCCTCACTCATTCTCTCCTTCCTCCCTCACACACTCTCTCTCTCAGGCATCTCTCACTCTCTTTCTCTCTCCTCCCCTCACTTTCCGTTTGTTTTCTCTCTCCATCACCTCTTCTCTCTTCCCCCCCCTCAATCACTTACTCTTTCTTTCTTCCCTTCAACCCTCTCTCTCAGGTATCCCTCACTCTCTCTCCCCTCCCTCACTTTCTGTTTGTTTTCTCTCTCTGTCACCTCTCTCTCTCTTTCCCCCCTCAATCACTCAGTCTCTCTTTTCTCCCTCCAACCCTCTCTCTCAGGCATCCCTCACTCTCTCTCTCCCCTCTCATAATCTATTAGCGAAGGACATCATGTATTTCTTTTCGTGAGTTATACTGAGAGGTTTGAGTGGGGCAATCAACACAAAACTCAGGAATGATTAATTAACACTAATGTCAACTGATCTCAAAAAAAAAAAGCCACCTTTAATTAAATACATACAGTTCGTCAACATTTGAAAAGTTGATTTAATATTCTGTTTGTTAATTTCTCTAACCCTACTACAATACACTAGTGAAGGCTATCAGGCACAAGCTTCTTTCGACAACACTGCAATGTAAACACAAGCGGTGGAAATCTTTTGTTGTATTATCAACTAACCCACTTGGTGGAATAGTTTGCAGCAGGCTGCAAGAAGCAAATAGAATCAAGTCTTATTTAAGTTGAGCCAACTTCACTCCCTCCTTTACTTATACACAGTTCAGGAGTTGATTTAACCTAAATGCTAGGGTTTGCTTTAAAACTGTTTTAAAATCTCAACGGTAAGCAAACTCGCCTGTGTAACACATGTTCTATTTAAATACAGCATGTTTAACAAAACAAGAACTCATTGGATCACACTCAACTTTAATATAAGTAAACTAATTATCAAACTCATGGATAAGCAAAATTACTATAACCTAAGTATAGTAATCTAAATATATATATAAAGATTTCACATAAACAAGTGAAATAACAATCAATGATCAAACCATTTTAGTCTTGTTTTCCCATTTCTTATTGTGGTTTGATCATTGATATAATATATATATATACATATATATATAGACTCTGACGAAGACCGCTTGTTACGGTTGAAAGATCTTAGTCTTGTATTCCCATTTCTTATTGTGGTTTAATCATTCATTATTAGTTCACGTGTTTATGTGAAATCTTTTTATTTATATATAAATTTTGTTTGTATATACATATATATTTGTAATATATATATATATATATTGAAAAAGACGAGCCAATCCCTGTTGCGTTATCATTTTGGACACTTCTTATTGGTTGTGGGTGTTTTTTCGTGAGACACCTTTCTTCTTCGCATACTCCGTCTGCTTGGTATTTAAAGCATATATATATATATATATATATATTATATATATATACAAAATTTCACATAAACACGTGAAATAACAATGAATGATCATACTCAGTTGGGGTTTTGACACTGCTGTAGACCGCTTGTTACGGTTGAAAAATATTAGTCTTTTTTTTTTCCCATTTCACATTATATATATATATATACTTAAAATAAACTGTGACACATAGACTGAAACATAACAAAGACTCACTTTTCAGTCTATGTGTCACAGTTTAGTTTAAGTGTAATCTGTACTGCCGGACCGTTTTTCGTTTTTCATGGTATATATATAGTTCAATGTACATAAAGAAACATGGTTGGAGACTCCAACCGTTTCTGTACCAGTGCGCTTGGTTTCCCTTCTTTATCTCTCCTGAAGACGGTTCAACCGAAAATTAGAGACTGTAAGTTTTTGTTCTTAATTTCTCTATGTTTCATTATGTACATTGAACTGTATTTGTCCATTTCGGATCGTATTTTCATCGAAAAAGTATATATATATATATATATATGAATAAAAACCACAATAAGAACATGAGAAAAGAAGACTAAGATCTTTCAATCGTAACTAGCGGTTTTTAATAAGATTATGAAGGCTTTTACAACATTTGATATTTGTTCAATATTTTTTTCACGACTCTGTCTGAGTGCAGGTGAGTGGGTAGGTAGGTGGATGTCAAAATATCCATATTCAAATCAAACACTCCTATGCCAACGTTTCGGTTTTTATTTAAAGCTTTTATTTTTCACAGGCAAAAGAATGAATTCATTGAGTATGAATAACTTAAAACTTTTATATAACTCGAAAATAACAATGTAAAAGTTTATAGTTTTTTTCCTACTGAATGAAATTTTACTTCTGCCAGTGAAAATGGTTTTAAATAAAAAGTTCTACCTCCTCTACAATGATGCTACACTTTAAGGGTAACACTACAATATATAATATAATAAATATAACAACTATAATACTTTTAGTTTCTAAACTAAACATAACTATGTATCATATATCAGATAAACATGTTATACATAAGTATATAATATATATCATATATTATATGATATATATAATAGGCTCTCGCTCTCTTTCTCTATCTTTCTCGATCTCTTTCTCTCTCTCTCGCTCTCTCGCTCTCTTTCTCTCTCTCTCGCTCGCTCTCTCTCTCTCACTCTCTTTCTCTCTCTCACTCTCTTTCTCTCTTTCGCTCGCTCTCTCTTTCTCACTCTCTCCCTCTCTCGCTCTCTTTCTCTCTCTCTCTCGTTCGCTCTCTTTCTCTTTCTCTCTCTCTCGTTCGCTCTCTTTCTCTCTCTCTCTCTCTCTCGCTCTCTTTCTCTCTCTCGCTCTCTTTCTCTCTCTCGCTCTCTTTCTCTCTCTCTCTCTTGTTCGCTCTCTTTCTCTCTCTCTCTCGCTCTCTTTCTCTCTCTCTCGCTCGCTCTCTTTCTCTCTCTCACTCTCTTTCTCTCTCTTGCTCTCTTTCTCTCTCTCTCGCTCTCTTTCTCACTCTCTCCCTTTCTCGCTCTCTTTCTTACTCTCTCCTCTCTCGCTCTCTTTCTCTGTCTCTCTCTCCATATCTTTCTCTCT
The DNA here is from genome assembly GCA_026182355.1 of Hermatobates lingyangjiaoensis. Classification (NCBI taxonomy): domain Eukaryota; kingdom Metazoa; phylum Arthropoda; class Insecta; order Hemiptera; family Hermatobatidae; genus Hermatobates; species Hermatobates lingyangjiaoensis. The sequence goes on along the minus strand of JAPFBL010001253.1, from coordinate 1,351 downwards.
CTATCTTCCCCCCCCCCCCCATTCAACTAGCTAAACTCAACAATATGTACGTGATCTGAAATGCTTCAGCCATCCCATGCTATAGTATAATCCCATGAGAGGCTAGAACGGAAATTGAGCAACGGATAAGGAGGATGCTTCATTTCCCACATTGAGATAATGGTGACAGTCAGTGCTTTGGAGGGGGGGGGGGGGGTTGCAAGGCATGATTGTTCTGTGTGTGTGCCTTCACGAGCTTTCGCTATCTCAATCCATATCTGCTTCACTTGATTTTCATTTTATAATATCAATCAACTTATCATTATATTTAAATTATTATAATTTATAATTAATTTAAAATGATAAGAGTGAAGCCGTAAAAACTTACAATTTAACACATTACAAATATGTATTTAAATAAATTATTATTTAAAAATACAAACTTAGTTTAACTTGTTTCTATAAAGAAATAAATGAATATAATTCGATGTTTTCTTATCACGATGGCGTATATTCAATGCTCTTTTTCTTTCTTTATCTAGGTTTGACGCTAGATCAAAGATAGATAAAGAAAGAAAATCAGTGTAGATTAAATGAATATAGAAGTACTTTTCAATGGACATACACTACCCTGACTATACTACTGTTAGCACATAAACACACAATAAGCATATCGCTACTTGTATATATAGTTAAATCCTTAAACATGACTCTTTTACGATGACCATACATTACGACTAGGCAAGTACGCGCATCACAGGTCTCCTTAATTTGTAAATCTGTAAAAATCTTCAAACATCATTCAAATTTCATTAAGTTGTAAGTATAAGATAAAGATTTATTGAGAAACAGAATAAGCAATATATATATAGTTAACACATGAAAGAGAAAAAACAAATAAAGATGCACACAAAAGACTCACAACGATATTTCGACAGTCGTCATCATAGGGTAGAAGTAGTCCCTTTGAGTAGCTGAAGCTAACTCAATATATATATATATATATATATATATGTGTGTGTGTGTGTGTGTGTGTGTGTACAATGGCAGCAGGTCTTCCCTTAAGCATATGTTATAAAAATAAGCAGCAGCTTCTGCATTGACCAGTTTCTTGTTGACACTCTCTAGAGAGGAACGTGCAATACAAAAACTTGTAAATAACAATATTCAGACTACCAACGAGCAGGAAAGATAAGGCTGACTATATATTATAGAAGTAAAAAGACATCGGACCTACTACTCTACAATAGACCGAGAACTGAGACCCCGGAGCTACAACGTAGTCACCTTGTGTATGAGTACAAATGCAATATAGGGGACTGTGCAACCCTCCCATCCTCAACATAGGGTGACTACTACGAAGCTTTCGCGG
>JAPFBL010001252.1:0-21801 GCA_026182355.1 Hermatobates lingyangjiaoensis | reverse complement strand
ATTGTTTGGCATTGATCATATTGGGAACCTGACCTCATTTGGAGAAGATAAAAGTATTTATAAGTAATTAAGGTCAACAAAATAATACCTTTGTATATATCCTTATATATACATACAAACACTTTTTCTTTTTCTCGGAGTTTGGTCAGGGTAAAAATATATGGAATCACTTTTTTGCCAACGTTTCGTCTTTATTTCAAGTCATCCTCAGGGCTATAAACTAACAAAAAAACAATAAACAATGGACATTTTCATTTCTACTTTAAAAACACATAAACAAATAAAAAAAGAATTATTTAAGGTGGGTTCGTTAAATTTAAAAATTTAATTGTCATTCCTGATATTTATTTTGTTTTTTAAATTTTTTTGTCCTTGGCCTTTTTTAATTTATATTTTTAAGTTTGTTCTCCGGGTCTTCGCATTCTTCCGATACGAGGATGTCGAAATATCGAAGTGATTCTGTAGTGCTTTTGTGTTCTTTTCCATGTGTTAAAGTGTATATATTTATAATTTAAAGAGGAAAACGATCCAAAAGGACAACAAACGTTTCACGATGAATCACAAACACAGAACATATTAGTAATTTTGAACAAAAAACAATAGCTTTATACATATATATATATATATATATATAAACTAGAATTTAAAAAGAACACATAGAATGGAAACCACTGAACTCACTATATATTTCGATGTCCTCGTCTTCAGGAAAAGAAGTGAATCGCTCCAAAGGCTGATAACGACTGATATATATATATATATATATTCACTTTTTCTTTGAAAATACGAGTACGATACGAAATGGACAAATGCAGTTCAATATACCTAAGGAAACACAAGATATTAAAAACACACACTTACAGTCTCTCTTATCTCTCCTTAAGACGGTTCAACTGAAAATTAGAGACTGTAAGTGTGTGTTTTTAATTTCTCTGTGGCAAGAAATTTACTCTCATAGAGAAAGTGCCACGAAATTTAATTGTGTATGTATTAACGAAAGTCTGCTACCTAATTACACTAGTATATATATAATAGTGGTACCTCGGTTTTCGACTAAGAATTTCGAGCTAAAAATGCTTCCGAATTCGAACAGATTTCGGTGTTCGAACATTCAGGCTGGGAACCGAAAATAGCCGAGTGGAGCAGAAACGTACGCAGCGTCACCCTGTATGCCATGATACCTGTGTTCAAAAGCTATGTATATGATACAAAATGGTTTATATTACTTCTTTTTTATGTTTATTCTATATTATGTACACATTTAGATCTTTAATGTTGTTTAGATACACGTTTTATTAATTTTTTAGGTATTTTTCTTTGGGTAAAACGGATTAAAATACTTACCATTGTTTCTTATGGGAAAGAATGTTTCAGTTCTCGAACAAATCGGTTTTCGACCAACAAACTCGAAGGAATTATGGTCGACAACCGAGGTACCACTGTATATATATAATATATATATATATATATATATATATATTTCGTTGAACAGCTGACCGTATTTCGCTGATGTCATTTTCTTAACTAGTTTCCAAGGTTTCTGAATACCTTCTTCTTTCCTTCATCCAAACGATGGAGAATGTTAATTAAGTTGGAACCGACATGTTTCGACTGGCTTCCAGTCATCTTCAGGGTGATTAATTAAAAAAAAGAGAAAAAAAAAGAAGAAAAATGATTAGTCTTTGGAGTTGGTATTAAGACACATTTTACAGTAAAAGTTTAAAGTAGCTGCTCTTGGTCCTGGTTCTCGAGAGCTACTGACTGTAGTGGGGTGGACGTAAAGTGTAAGTATTTTAATAAGGTATTCAGTAACCTTCAAAAACTAGTGAAGAAAATGACATCAGCGAAATACGGTCAGCTGTTCAACGAAATATGCTTAAATGAAGGACTGCTTCCAAATTTTACAAACATATATATATATATATAATAGAAAGGTCCGTGTGGACAATAAACACTTTAACACATAGAAAAGAACACAGAAAGACACTACAGAACTGTAGTGTAGAACTACAGTTCTAATAGAACTACAGTTCTGTAGTGTCTTTCTGTGTTCTTTTCTATGTGTTAAAGTGTATATAATATATATATATATATATATATATATATTGTGTTATCTAATCGGTATTCTTTCAAAATAGCTAGATTCAAAAATCAAACTCTCATTTCATACGTTTTGGTTTTATTTTAAATATATAAATAAGCTATCAAACGGTCGATATATTATTAAATCATTTATATATATAATTTTGTTTATATAAGAAGAAATATGTGTTTTCATGAAGATATAAGAAGAGGGTATGGTGAAGATTCCTATAAAAAATGCCTTAAAATAAAAGCGAACTGTCGGCAACGAGAGCTTTGATTTTTTAACGTATACGAGGTGTATAAATAAAGTAGTGAGACTGGCAACGTCGCTTGCGATCTGGCAACGCTGGAGACGCGTGGCCTTGAGTAGCGTCAGGTGCACGTGTGATGCGCCTCCAGTATGAATCTGAACTCGCCACAGTGATTTGTTTGTCCGTAGCGTTGGTTTTCGTGAAATGGTTTTTTCTTGAGCGTTTTAAAAATGAGTGACCTCAAAGTTGAGCAGCGGTGTCCAATCAAATTTTGCTTCAGACTTGGACATAATGCAACCGAAACTTTTGAAAAACTTCAGGAGGCCTATGGAGAACGTGTTTTATCAAGGCCACAGGTTTTTCGGTGGTTTAAGGAATTTTCAGAAGGAAGAGAGTCGATTGAAGATGAACCACGAAGTGGAAGGCCTTCAAGTGCAAACACCGATGAAAATGTCAACAGAGTACGGAACCTTGTGCGTTCAGATCGACGCTTGACAGTCAGAATGATCGGGGAACAGTTGAATTTGAATCACACCTCCGTTCATCACATTTTGACCAATGAATTGGAGATGAGAAAAATTTGTGCGAAAATGGTTCCGCGCCCTGTCACTTCAATGAACTTCAATGAACCATTGAAAATGGTTCAGCCATCTCAATAAACGAGTTTTTGGCCAGTAAAAACATTCCTGTTGCTCCTCAGCCTCCTTATTCACCAGACTTGAGTCCTTGTGACTTTTTCCTCTTCCTGAGATTGAAAAATCACCTCAAGGGAACTCATTTCGGGACACTACAAAACATACAAACTGCTGTAACCGACCAGCTGAAGGCCATTCCAGAATCCGAGTTCCAGCAATGCTACAATGATTGGAAGGACCGTCTCCAGCGCTGTGTGGCTTCCGAAGGGAACTATTTTGAAGGTGACAATATCATATTGTAATTATATTTGAATAGAAAATTTAAAAAAAATCAGTCTCACTCCTTTATTTACACACCTCGTAAAATTCCTTGAATCCCGATTGGATAACACACCTACAAATTTTGCTCGTCGTTTTTTTTTTGATAAGTTTTTTCAAAAATTTATGAATATTTTCTTCGTTATTTTTTTTTTTTTAGCTAAACGAATAAGTCTACTGGATTACAAAAATTAAGAAATTCTTTAAATACCTTAGAAAAGACTTCAGCAAATTATGGTCAATTATTGAACGAAATGTGTTTTACATGAAGAATTGTTACGAAATTACAGAGAGTTATCAAGGTATATTATTCAATAAAATATATTTAATTTAATGATTACCCTCAAATTATCTAAAAAAATTTAATATATTTTTAATGATGAAACTATCTTAAACACAGCTAATTAAAGTGCAATAGAAACAAAGAAATAATATATTTATGGACTTACATGCGTTTCAAATCAAACTTTTAATAAAAATTATATTTTAATTTCGCTTAAAGCCTTATTCATAGTGTTTGAAATTTTTGTTTTATCTGTAAATTTCATATTTTTATAAATAATTTTTTAAACTACTTATTTACATCTATACTATATCAATTTTTATGTGTATATCACAAATGAAAAAAAAAATAAAGGTTCTAAATAAATTACATAAATCAAACATATAACATACTCGTACAATCTTAGTGTTTATTTAATTTCACGTTAGTTTTCACCTATTTCTTATTTTTGAATCTCTGTTCGAATTAGTCTCTTCGAAATACATAGTAGTGTGTTATAATCTGTGTTTTTCTATTTTTTTATATAATTTTATATATATATATATATATCAATTATCAAACCACGATAAGAAAATGGGAAAGCAAGATTAAGATCTTTCAACCGTAACAAGCGGCCTTCGTCAGAGTCAAAAACTCAACTGACTCCGTCGAAAACCGCTTTGGCGCCTTGCCTTCCTGCGGGACTCTTCGCTCTTCACACCTCCTGATGACGACGATGGTCGAAATATCGATGTGAGTTATGTCTGTGTCTTTCTGTGTGTTTCCTTCGTTTTGAATTTATTTTATTTAAAAAAGTCTGCTGGACCGTTTCTTTTAATTAAATATATATACAGTCGATTCCGGTTAATTGGGACACATCGGGACCGAGGCGTTTTGTCCCAATTAAACGAATTTCACTTTTTTTTTTTGGAAATTCATTTGATTGGTTTTAGGAAGAATGCCATTAACCAGTAACACACAAAATTAAACAATGCATATATTTTTTTAATAATTTTATTTTATACGAAAACAGCTTTCCAGAAATTCTTACTGTACTCGTATATTTCGTAGGTTGTCTAAGTGAGGTCGAACTCGTCTGACTTCGCCTTCAATATTGGACCGTTGATATTTACGCCTCTGCCACTAACAATAGAAAACCATTGATCTAGTGCTTCTTCAACGTTTGGATCCTTCCCATCACGTTTTCTTTTGGATGTCCCTGCCGGTCCTTCTTGTAATGCGAATTCCTCACGCAGTTGACTTTCTTGTCGTAAGACACGCGATATGGTAGATTTTGATACACCAGATATCTCAGCGAGCTGACGATAACTTGTATTAAGTGGCTGGCTTTTTATTTTATCAAGCAAAGCAATTTTACTAGTAAGTGTCAAATCGTTTCTTAGCATTTTGGCAAGGGTAAAATTTTTGAAAATATAATTGAGGAAAAATAATTCCACGCTCGAGGTGTATCGGTGAGCGAATAAACTCGCAATATTGACAATAACTTCACCTGCAAGGTGTATGTATGGTGAGTGAATGAACGCGCAAGAATTGAGACAGTTGTCACAGCGAAGTGTATCGGTAGCTGAATTGGAAAAGACTGAAGCTAATGTCGATGTGAGGCAGAGCTGCGGATTTTTAAAACACGGGTGTCGGGTTCAGAAAGAAGCTGCCTTTCTGGCTATCCCGGACTAAGGATGGTGGGGGGGGGGGGGGGGTGTTTGTTTTGCTGCTGCACTGGCTCGGATGGAAAAGATAGCAAATGTGAACATGAGGCAGCTGCAGATTTTTAAAACACGGGTATCGGGTTCAGAAAGAAGTCGCCTTTCTGACTTTCCCGGGATTTAGAAGGGGGTGGTGTTTGTTTTGCCGCTGCACTGGCTCGGTTAAACAGGCAGTTAAAACATACTCGGTTAATCAGGACTCTACTGTACTAAAATCTTATATTCACTGTCCCAATTAAGCGGAATGTTGTCCCAATTAAACATACAAATTTACAATTGTAGTTCATAGTTTGGTTTCCGTTCTTTGAGATTTGTCCCAAATAAGCGGCTGTCCCAATTAAGCGGTGACCCAATTAAGCGGAATCCACTGTATATATATATATATATATAGTTCACACAGGAAAGAGAAAACACAAATAAAAGACACACACAAAAAAGACTCACAACGATATTTCGACAGTTGTCGTCATCGGGTAGAAGTAGTCCCTTTGAGTAGCTGAAGCTAACTGAGTGGTAGGCCAAATGCAACGAACACGCGCGCACTCTGCCTGCCGCCCTAGGTAAGCTACTAACTACAGAGAGAATAATAACTAAAAAGAACAAATAAAAGCAAATAAAAATAACAGAAGGAGAAGACTAGTAAATGAAGCAATAAACAATTAAAAAATTAAAAAATAAAAATAAATAAAAAAAATAAAAATTAAAATTAAAAAATAATAAATAAATAAATTCTTAAAAAAAAAATTAAAATAAATAAATAAAAAAAAATTAAATAAATAAATAAATAAATACTTAAATTAACGGATTAACGGTACAAGTTAAGGCCAGGAGGAGAGCGAGCTTTTATATATATATATATATTTCTGAATTTATTATTATATATATATATATATATGTGTGTATAGGGAGGCAGTAAATCATCTTTTAACAAGTTGAATTGAAATATGCAGCAGCCTCTGCATATTTCAATCTCCTTATATATATTATATTATATATATATATATATATATATATATATATATAATACCTCCTTATATATATATAATATATATATATATGCGAAACCTGCTTACTTTTATTTATAATTTTTAGTTTATATAAAATTTGTTTCAAAATTGTTTCAATAATTCCTCATATAAAGCTTGAATTTTTTTCTCAATGATTAACCAAATTATACCTGATGATGAATTATATGCAGTCGAAAGCTTGTGAAAGTAAAATATTTATTGGTGTCTAATTCGTTTAACTTTTCACGATATATTAACCCAACTGGTAAAGTACAAATGTCTCTGGCAAAATTATTTTGGGATTTACCCAATAATGAAAGAAAAAGAAGCAGAAATTAGAGACAGCCAGGAAAAAAGTCGTAAATGCAGAGGCTGCTGCATATTTCAATTCAACTTGTTAAAAGATGATTTACTGCCTCCCTATACACACACATATATATATATATATATATATATATATATAATAAATTCAGAACGAAAGAAACACACAGAAAGACACAGACATAACTCACCCTTTTTTTCTTTTAATTGAGGGAAACCAATTGCACTGGTAGAGAGATGTTTGGAAACCGGTTTTGGTAGAGTATCGTCTGTCTCTTTAGCCGTGCGTTTGGTCACCCTCAGTGAACGTCTTCCTCACATGATATTCTATAATACAAAGCTGATTTTATGTGATGTATAGCCACATCTCATAACTACAGATATATATTCTTTTATTATTAATTATTTGTAAAATAAATAAATAAGATTTGATGGTGATATTCAGAGGTTGTTTTTTCTTTGTTATGAAATTTATTATACATTATTATATTATTATATGTATGTGTACAGTATTATTTATATATTTATTATATCAACGATCAAACGACAATAAGAAAATAGGAAAACAAAACTAAGATCTTTCAACCATAACAAGCGGTCTTCGTCAGAGTCAAAAACCCAACTGACTCTGACAATTAAAGATCTTAGTCTTGTTTTCCCATTTCTTATTGTGGTTTGATCATTGATTGTTATTTCACGTGTTTATGTGAAATCTTTTTATACCTATTATATATTATGATACATTATTTTAAGATTTCGTGTGATTTTGAGAGGTTATTTTTTTCACATATGAAGTTTTGTTCGACAATGTTCGTGATTGTTCTGTAGGAGCAGTGCTATAGGATGATTTGAATATAACGTTTATATAGTTATTTCATTACAGTACCAAACTACTATGGTAACCACATATACGATGTGGTTAAAGGTGGTTTAATAAATGATATATTAATAAATGATGGATTTTATAAACATTTATATTAGAAAGAGGTAATGCCGTCATAAGATGAGTTCTCGTAAGATGATCCCGGAAATGGAGTGCTTTCGGACGTTGTCCATCTTCGATTGCAACAAACCTACTGAGCTGTTATATAGGGGGTTGGTTATCTGTTAAATCATTTGCTATCCTGATATTATGATTTTGATTTTATTTAGTTATTTTTTTTTTGTTTTTAGCTATTATCTAGTTTGTTTTGTTTTTTTTTTGACTGGTCGCGGACATACACCTGACAGCTTAGAAAACACAATAGACACAGACAGGACAGAAAAGACAGAGACTCATCCATAACTGAACAGATAGAAATATATAAACATAAAAATGCGGGTAAATTAATAAATGAACATGCGGGTAATTGGTAATAAATTACCAATGCGATATTTTATGTAAATCACTAATCAAAAATAAATAGACGTCTGGACAGACAGGATGACGAAGTTAAAAAATATAAAAAAACCCAAACTAGATAATAGCTAAAAACCAAAATAACTAAATAAAATCAAAATAATAATATCAGGATAGCAGTAGACTTAACAGATAACTAACCCCCTATGTAACAGCTCAGTAGGTTTGTTGCGATCAAAGCTGGACAACCTCCGAAAGCGCTCCAAAGATCATCTTACGAGGTATGACGGTTTTGCCTATTTCTAATATAAATCATACTAACCTCAGTGGTATTAACAATATAAATTTATTATAAACATTTCATTGTCCCATTTTGACTCAATGCTGTATTAATGTAGCCCTGACTATGTTAACAGATATAGTCAAATCTCCGGTTTAGAGCTGTTGTATTGTTCGCAACTAGACTAAACCATGAAAAAAAATGAAATATATTTGTTTAAAAAAGAATTACAGAATGAATGAAAATCTAAATTGCAGAACACTAAATATTCTATAAAATAATTATTATAGATTTATAGAACATATATAAATATTCCATGTTATGAAAATATATTCTATATTTACGAATTAATGGTAATTTCCAGATTTGTTATTGAAGTAATTAACTTTAGCCTAATTGAATGTGGTGTTGCTTAAAATCTTAAGATTAACTAGTTTTATATAAGTATATGAATTATTATAATTATATAATGTTATTATATATAATTATAATTATAATAGAATTATTATAATGAATTATAAAATTATTAGTATTGTTTTATAGAACATATATAAATATTCCATGTTATGAAAATATATTCTATATTTACGAATTAATGGTAATTTCGAGATTTGTTATTGGAGCAATTAACTTTAGCCTAATTGAATGTGGTGTTGCTTAAAATCTTATGATTAACTAGTTTTATATAAGCATATGAATTATTATAATTATATAATGGTATTATATATAATTATATAATTATAATAGAATTATTATAATGAATTATAAAATTATTATTATTGATTTATAGAACATATATAAATATTCCATGTTATGAAAATATATTCTATATTTACGAATTAATGGTAATTTCCAGATTTGTTATTGAAGTAATTAACTTTAGCCTAATTGAATGTGGTGTTGCTTAAAATCTTAAGATTAACTAATTTTATATAAGCATATGAATTATTATAATTATATAATGTTATTATATATAATTATTATAATTATAATGCAATTATTATAATGAATTATAAAATTATTATTATTGATTTATAGAACATATATAAATATTCCATGTAGTGAAAATATATTCTATATTTACGACTTGATGGTAATTTCCAGATTTGTTATCGAAGCAATTAACTTTAGCCTAATTGAATGTGGTGTTGCTTAAAATCTTAAGATTAACTAATTTTATATAAGCATATGAATTATTATAATTATATCATGTTATTATATATATTATTATAATTATAATAGAATTATTATAATGAATTATAAAATTATTATTATTGATTTATAGAACATATATAAATATTCCATGTTATGAAATTATATTTTATATTTACGAATTAATGGTAATTTCTAGATTTGTTATTGAAGCAATTAACTTTAGCCTAATTGAATGTGGTGCTGCTTAAATTTTAAGATTAACTAGTTTTATATAAGCGTATGACTCTTCGTTAATTTGTTATGTTTTATTTGCAAATTGGTTTTATTTATTTGCGTAATTACTGCTAATTTATGACGTATACCGAACACTATTACATTATAACAGATAGAAAATCATTCGTTTTTGATTTATTAGGGACTGTTATACATGACCTTTGTATTTCCGTACTGAGAGGTACTGAAACAGGTCAGGAAAGTGAGATTGGTAGCACTGACTAGTGTAAGCGTGATAGTGTTGTGGGTGGATGGGAGGGGGGGGGACGGCATGTTCAAAGGTTGACAGTACGCCAAGACGTAGTACAATGTACACACCGTCTTTTTCCGAAAATAAGACCTCAGCTGAATATAAGTATGCCAAGACGTAGTACAATGTACACACCGTCTTTTTCCGAAAATAAGACCTCACCTGAATATAAGTATGCCAAGACGTAGTACAATGTACACACCGTCTTTTTCCGAAAATAAGACCTCAGCTGAATATAAGTATGCCAAGACGTAGTACAATGTACACATTGTTCGTCTTTTTCCGAAAATAAGACCTCACCTGAATATAAGTATGCCAAGACGTAGTACAATGTACACACCGTCTTTTTCCGAAAATAAGACCTCAGCTGAATATAAGTATGCCAAGACGTAGTACAATGTACACATTGTTCGTCTTTTTCCGAAAATAAGACCTCAGCTGAATATAAGTATGCCAAGACGTAGTACAATGTACACACCGTCTTTTTCCGAAAATAAGACCTCACCTGAATATAAGTATGCCAAGACGTAGTACAATGTACACACCGTCTTTTTCCGAAAATAAGACCTCACCTGAATATAAGTATGCCAAGACGTAGTACAATGTACACACCGTCTTTTTCCGAAAATAAGACCTCACCTGAATATAAGTATGCCAAGACGTAGTACAATGTACATACCGTGTTTTTCCGAAAATAAGACCTCACCTGAATATAAGTATGCCAAGACGTAGTACAATGTACACACCGTCTTTTTCTGAAAATAAGACCTCACCTGATTATAAGTATGCCAAGACGTAGTACAATGTACACACCGTCTTTTTCCGAAAATAAGACCTCACCTGAATATAAGTACGCCAAGACGTAGTACAATGTACACACCGTCTTTTTCCGAAAATAAGACCTCACCTGAATATAAGTATGCTAAGACGTAGTACAATGTACACACCGTCTTTTTCCGAAAATAAGACCTCACCTGAATATAAGTATGCCAAGACGTAGTACAATGTACACACCGTCTTTTTCCGAAAATAAGACCTCAGCTGAATATAAGTATGCCAAGACGTAGTACAATGTACACACCGTCTTTTTCCGAAAATAAGTCCTCACCTGAACATAAGTATGCCAAAACATAGTACAATGTACATACCGTCTTTTTTCGAAAATAAGACCTCACCTGAATATAAGTATGCCAAAACATAGTACAATGTACATACCGTCTTTTTCCGAAAATAAGACCTCATCTGAATATAAGTATGCCAAGATGTAGTACAATGTACACACCGTCTTTTTCCGAAAATAAGACCTCACCTGAATATAAGTACGCCAAGACGTAGTACAATGTACATACCGTCTTTTTCCGAAAATAAGACCTCACCTGAAAATAAATCCTAGCATGATTTTCGAGACGTTTTGGACTATAAGCCCTCCCCTGTAAGTAGGCCCTAGCTAAAATGATATGAAAAATATAATTCGTTAAAAAATTGCTGTTAAATGTAGTAGGTATCTCTAGCTGTCGTAATATTTCAGGAGAATTCGTTAGAGCAAAATATTCCAAGAAATTCCTTGTTTACGAGTACCTCTAAAGTTTGTTTCAAGGAGGCTACTAAGATAAATAATGTTAATTTAACCTCAGCTATATTGCAAGACATGAGAGATTCAGACCAATGATTCTACAGAAAATAAATTTGGAGGAAAAGCAGAACGTAATTCAAAAATTTTGATAATTTTTGACGTTCCAGAAGATGACATGACTGTAATCGAATAAATTTATTATTTCTGTAAAAAAATAAATATTCAACAAAAATATGTATATCTACTTAATGTACTTGAAGTCCTTCCGCGAGAATAAGCCCTAGCACGGATTTTGACCTAAAAATAAAGTATGACAATGTGTTATTTTCAGAAAAGGACGGTAGGTTATGTTGCAGTGGCAGTCGCACAAGGGAACACACGTATTCTAATCATTGCTACTTTGTTATGCCACATAATGAAGATTGACTATACATTGGGAGTACAAAATTTTGCTTAACTCAAGTGTATTTACATTACACTTGATATTTACATTGAAGGGACAACAATTTATTTCATGAAAAGACAACACCTTCATGAAATCACTCCCTACCAAAGAAAACCAGTTAGGAAACTAGAAAACACCAGCAAAAAGGTCGTGAATGCGGAAGCTGCCGTCTACTTTAATAAAATAAGTTTACAAGAGAATCTGCTGCCAATATACAGTAATATATATATATATACTTTTTCGTTGAAACTACGATCCAAAACGGACAAATATAATTCAATATAGACAAAGAAACATAGAGAAATCAAACTTTACTTTACAGAGACTGTAAGTGAGTTCTTTTGATTTTCTGTTTCTTTGTCTATACTGAATTATATATACTGATTCGCGCTCCGTTCTTCGACGTGGGGAGATCTCTCTCACTTCGTCCTCTCTTCTAGTCTACTCTCCTGATGACGAACTACAGTTCGAAATATTGAATTCTGTAAGTTTTCTTTGTATTCTCTTTTCTGTGTCGTGCAGTGTGTAATTTAAAGAATTATATATATATATATATATATATATATATATATATATGTGTGTGTGTGTGTGTGTGTGTTCTTTTGTTCTTTTCCGGGTTAATTTTTCAAGTTTTCTCACTATCCATAGTGGAAATCCATAGTCACAAAACTTGGAAAATTAACCCGGAAAAGAACAGAATTTAGAATTTGCATAATTTTTAATAAAATATATATATATATACAAACCAAAGATAGCACACAGGAATAACTCACATCTATATTTAGATCATCGTCGTCATCAGGAGGCGAAGAGTTCCGCAAGAAGGCAGAGCGGTGACTCCTTCCTGCTGGATTCTTCGACTCCTAATGACGACGATGGTCGAAATATAGAAGTGAGTTATTCCTGTGTCTATCTATCTGTGTGCTATCTTTTCTAATTGGTTTTTATTTAAAAGTCCATTGGATCGTTTCATTTAATTATTATATATATATATATAATATATATATATATTCTATACATACTTCTATGTTTCGACAGTCATCGTGATTACAATTGTAAGTATTTTATGAGTGTTTCTACTTACAGGCTGCTACGTGGAGCAGCAGAAAGAGCATCGTCATGTTGAAACCTGAAACAGATATATGAAGTTAGTATGAAACTATGTTTATTGGCAAATAATCATATGTAATCATAGATCATTCAACATTACTCGAATTAGGAATGAATTGGTTGCTGTATTACTCGATTTGCAAGCATTGACGATAAATGAACGAAATATAGTTAATGGGTTAGTTCCACTGAGGTTAGTAATATTAGAATTAGTAGTAATATAATCCGTCACATCTCGTAAAGTCACTGAAAAGCTCGACCGGTTCGGGTCCGTCTGGATCCCATATTCAAGAGCACCTAACTGACTGTGATTGTTATTTTCCTATAATAGGGATATATATGTAGGTTATAAAAAAATAACACTCACAGTCAGTTAGGTGCTCTTGAAGATGGGATCCAGACGGATCTGAAACCGGTCGAGCTTTTCAAAGACTTTACGAGGTATGATAGTTTGTATTATTACTTATTCTGATAAATGAACTTGCCCACCTATCCAAATCTCTTTGTTTAGGAACTTAGTCCAGCTCCAAACCTTTCCCAATTTTATGACTCATGATATTGTAGAACTATTGAATTTGACAATGAACGGGGCTGGGATGAAAATCACCTGTTCATATTGACGTTTGATCATTAATTGTTATTTCACGTGTTTATGTGTAGTCTTGTGATATATATATATAAAGATTTCACATAAACACGTGAAATAACAATCAATGATCAAAGTCTTGTTTTCCCATTTCTTATTGTGGTTTGATCATATATATATACTTCAGCCCGTTGACGATGAATGTCGATATATCGTTGTGGGTCTTTTTTGCGTGTTTTTTTTATTTGCTTTTCTCTAAACTATGTAAGTAAACTATGAACATTAGTTTCCTCAGTTCAAATAAATAATAATTATGTATATATTTCTATAATAATAAATAAATAATAATATGTATATACATAATTATTATACACACATAATAGATTCAATAATATATCGACTGTTTGATAGAATAGGTGTGTTCTGTAATCGAGGTGCGGTCAATTTTCCAGTAAACAAAATCAAACTCTCATTCCCAACGTTTCGGTTTTATTTAAAACGTTTTTCATAGGCAGAAGTAAGAATTTTTTACCTAAGAAAATGAAATTTACATTATTTAAAGGAACAACAATGTTAACCGGACAAAACCTTCGACTAGACTAGACTTAGACAGTCTAAACATCTTCTAGACTAAAACTTTTAAAATTTAGTCTTGTTTTCTCATTTCATATTATGGTTTGATTATTGATTGTTATTTTACGTGTTTATGTGAAAGCTTTTTATCGATGAATATACCATGTGCGATACCTACTCCTATTTCTGTAATCGTTTTACTTTCTTCATCCCTATAGTGAACAATTGTCTAGCTTGCCATAGTCCCATTAATTAAAACTAAATATAAAAACTTCGTAAAAAATTGTTTAAATGAAGTTGGGTTTTGGACTCTCATGGAAACCGCTTGCTATGCTTGAAAGATCTTAGTCTTTTTTTCCCATTTCTTATTGTGGTTTGATCATTTATATATATATATATCTTGCTGAAGACGGCAAGACGCCGAAATTATCGAGATTCGTGAGTCTTCGTCCTTTTTCTTGGTTCTCTAGCTGTAACTTTAATTATATATATATATCTATATATCATATATATATATATATGAGAAGTGTCATTCTCTGCCAGCGCGAGTGGACGCACGTGCCTCTTCCTCTTCCCTTCTTCTCCCTGACGACGAACTTCAGTTCGAAATATCGACCCAGTAAGTTTTCTCGCTTCTTCTATTTGTTGTCTTTTTTCATTTATATATATATATATATTAGTGTACTTGGGGAGCAGGCCTTCATCTATACAAGTTTTGTTAAAACCTATGCCTATTTCTAATTTCACTCTTTTTCGGATTAATTTTTAGTCCCGAACTCTCGGAAGCCAGAACTCTGAAGAATGGAAAAATTAACCCGAAAAAGAGTGAAATTAGAAATAGGCATAGGTTTTAACAAAACTTGTGTATATATATATATATATATATATATATATATATAAAAAGATTTCACATAAACACGTGAAACAACAATCAATGATCAAAAAAAAGATCAGTTGGGTTTTTGATTCTGACGAAGACCGCTTGTTACGGTTGAAAGATCTTAGTCTTGTTTTCCCATTTCTTATTGTGGTTTGATCATTGATATATATATATATATAGTCTAAAGTGGAAAGAAAGATGAAGATCCATAAGAATAAACCTCCTGATGTCTTCTCATCACAGAGCAAACACCTTAAAACATATGTAGTTAACATAAAACTTATACAGAAAGAAGCTAAACAAGGTATTCTACTTCCTTTCACCTGATGAAGACGAATGTCGAAAAGTTCAGAGTGAGACTCTCTATAAACGTTTATTTTATGTAAATCATCCTCATCAATAATTTTTGTAGATGGACTCAGATTATATCATACATATTAAAGTATTTATTTCACAATTAGTTTACAAGAGTATAGTATAGTATTAACTGACGAAATACATCTAATTTTTAATGATTTAATTTTTATTAATATAAATCTTACTATGTTTTGGTTACTACTAATCTTAGGAATAGAAATAATAAATAAATTTTTAATTATTTTGTTGACATCTTCATTCTTATCCTACTTATAACAGTATATTAGAAAAACAGATTCACGTCATTATCCTAATTGAATTTGTGTAGAAAAGATTTTCCTGTAGAAGAGATAAACTTCTTTTAAATCATTCAGAACGGAATTAAGAATATAACAAAACTTTATTTATATATTTTTTTGTTATACATTTCTAAGGTTTTGATTTAAGCTAAGAATTCTGTGTATTCTCTATATATGATTATTTATTTGTATTTTTATTTTTAAGGATTCATGAGGATATAGGTAGTGATTATTATATCAACGACTGAAGCAATGTAATAAATTAGATATATAATAAGATCCTACAATTATTAATTAATTAATATGGGGTCATCATTAGAGTAAGTAATTTAATTATTGATGACTTCTTGTTACAGGTAGAAGATCAAATTTATATATATATATATATATATATTATTATTATTATTATTAAAATAAGCAGCAGCTTCTGCATTGACCAGTTTCTTGTTGACACTCTCTAGTTTTCGTATCACTTTGCGGTGAGTCTCTGGTAGCTTCCAATGAAGGTTAGCAAAAGACATTAACACACACAATAAACATAGGTTAAACACGAAAAACTAAATTGTAATCACTGTTTTAATCACTAAATTAACAAACTAAATAAAAATGTACAAGAACATAACAAAGACTCACTTTTCAATACTTTGACCGTAATGGCGGTCGTTCTCAGGAGACGAAGTGAATTAATGGAAGGGTGGCAGAGTCAACTAAAGAACTCAATTACGTGAAACAAAAGGAGTCATTGAATCTGCAGGTGGGTAGATTCCTGAATATATATATTCATATTATATTATATTCATTATATATATATAATATATATAAACACTAATAACTTCTCGACCGTGTGACAGATATACAACTAAAAAATGATTGATCGGGATGCGGTCAGTTTCTTCCACTTTTTAATTCAAACTCTCATTGCCGACGTTTCGATTTTATTCAAAACCTTTTTCATAGGCCTACAAACAGAGGAAAAACAAGAAGTTTTATACGTACATTTTTAAAACACAAACAAAAGAAGTACACTATGAAAATTAAATACAATCTTAAGTATTAGGATAACAATGACAGAATAATAAAAAAGAGAAAAAGATGGAGTTTAACTATAAAAACAAACAACATTGTAAAAAAACTTTGTTTTTATAGTTAAACTCCATCTTTTTCTCTTTTTTATTATTCTGTCATGTTATCCTAATACTTAAGATTGTATTTAATTTTCATAGTGTACTTCTTTTGTTTGTGTTTTAAAAATGTACGTATAAAAATTCTTGTTTTTCCTCTGTTTGTAGGCCTATGAAAAAGATTTTGAATAAAATCGAAACGTCGGCAATGAGAGTTTGAATTAAAAAGTGGAAGAAACTGACCACATCCCGATCAATCATTTTTTAGTTGTATATATATATATATATTCATATTATATTATATTCATTATATATATATATATATATATATATATATATATATATATATATATATATGAGTTTACATCGACCAGTGGACGCATTTACGTCTCCGTTCCTTCATTCTTTCTTCTTTTATTTTCTTTCTTTCTTCTCTCCTGAAGACGGCAAGACGCCGAAATTATCGAGATTCGTGAGTGTTCGTCCTTTTTCTTGTGTTCTCTAGCTGTAACTTTAATTATATATACATATATGTACGTATATATACATATCGTCATTATCTCTTTGTTAATGGATATTTCATTAATAATAATATTCTTGTCTATAAAGGTCGAAATATTGAAAAGTGAGTCTTGTGTATAGTTCCTTATAAGTGTCAAAGTTTATTTCAACTACATAATAATTCATATATATATATATATATATATATAAATATATATATATATATATATACATCATGATTTGTTTTCTTGACCCAATATTTATATGATGTAATTTTTTTTTAGGTTTAAGGTCCAATGATTAAAACTAGTTCTTTTGCCGACGTTTCGACATAATATGTATGTCGAAACGTCGCCAAAGGACTAGTTTTAATCATTGGACCTCAAACCTCAAAAAAAATTACATCATATATATATATATATATATATATATATATATATATATATTGCTGAGAATTAGACTATATTTAATACCTATGTATAACAACGATATTGTTCCTGAATCTACAGAAAACTCGTTATTCAGAAAACTAATTTGAAGCTGAATAATTGAACGAGTCCCAAGGAACTTTAGTTTTGTATATATATATATATATATATATTTCGTTGAACAACTGACCGTATTTCACTGATGTCATTTTCTTCAACAGTTTTTCAAGGTTTCTGAATACCTTCTTCTTTCTTTCATCCTAACGTTGGAGAATGTTAATTAAGTGGGAATTAACATTCCTTCAAATATGCTTAAATAAAGGACTGCTCCGAAATTTTACAATTTTATATATATATATATATATATGATTAATCCACACAATGAAATTGGAAGAAAAGACTAAGATCTTTCAACCGTAACAAGCGGTCTTCGTCAGATTCAAAAACCCAGATGATGGGCTTTAGACTCGGAGTCAAATGGGTTTTGATTCTGACGAAGACCGCTTGTTACGATTAAAAGGTCTTAAAAGTGTTTTTTCCCATTTCATATTGTGGTTGATTGATCGTTGATTGTTATTTGTCGTATTTATGTGAAATCTTGTTATGTGTAGATATATTTATCGCATGTTGAATCAAGAAATGGCAATAGCCATTTTAAATTCACTGTTAAGATATTTTGGGTACTGTCATCACTTGGATAGGTGACGGTGACTATGATCTGGTGTTTCTATCATTTTGCAGATAAAAGAATTAAGATTACCTTTTGTGTTTTAACACATGTCATTTCTTCTTACATTACATAACTTTCTATGTTTCTTATTCTAATATGAATTTTTTCCTTGAATATATTTGCAACCCATTAATTTATTGTTTTTTATTTTTACGAATTTTAATATTCTCGCTTATTAAATAGGATCTTTCTCTTTCAGTTATTTAGTAAAAATACGTATAGGTATCACTTTTGTGGAGTATGTTCTTTGTGATGACTTCAAGGTTTTTAACATTGTTATTATAATTACGGTAATTTACCCCTGTCTTGTTTGATTTCATCTTTAACAGGTTGGGGTAGTAATGGAGTGATTAAGCGCCTCTAATAGCCTCTAACACTCAACTCCGACTTTCGGCCTTCACGAGGCTACCCTGTTAACCTGCTAAATACAGGGACAAAGGAAAGAGGAGGAGAAGGTGACCAGAGACTGGGCCTGACCACCTTCTTTTCACAACCTTCCTAATCCCCAAATCCCCTCCTTTTATCTCAGCCCCAATCTAAGGTGTTATGCGATCCGTGCCGAAGGATGGATGATACAGGGGCTACTGTATTATGAACGGAGCCTCAAAGGAGTCGCCTGCTATTCGTCATCGCCACTCAACTTAGTACAACTACTCAACGTCTTCAAAGTGCTTGGTCTTACTTTCTCTATTCTCCTGATGATGGATTGCCCGAAAATTTGAGTTCGTAAGTGTGGTTCTATATTCTGCGTGTTATTCTTCTTGAATTTTGAACTCGTGTGTATATATCTATATATACGTTTCACAATGAATCACAAACACAGAACTAAGGAGCAAACTTACGATCTGTCATAAGGAGAGTTGGGATAGCGACACCAAGTGCACTTGCGAAGCGATAGTTGGAATCTGCAACTGTCGTTTCACATTGCATTGAGTCGTCCCTATTTCGGTGGATGACGGTGGAACCAAAAATTAGAGACAGTAAGTCTGTTTGTTGCTTAGTTCTTTGTTTCTGATTCACCGTGAAACGTTTGTTCTATTTTTGGATCGTTTTCCTCTTTGCAATATATATATATAAAATAAATTCAAAACGAAGGAAACACATAGAACGACACAGACATAGCTCACATCAATATTTCGATGTGAGTTATGTCTGTGTCTTTCTGTGTGTTTCCTTCGTTTTGAATTTATTTTAACTTTTAAAAAAGTCCGCTGGACCGTTTCTTTTAATTGTATATATATATATATATATATATATAAAAACTAGAATTTAAAAAAGAACACATAGAAAGGAAACCACTGAACTCACTACTATATTTGGATGTCCTCGTCTTCATATATATTCATATATATATATATATATATATATATATATATATCTAATGATTTCACATAAACACGTGAAATACAATCAATAAATAAACCTCAATGTGAAATGGGAAAACAAGACTAACATCTTTCATACGTAACAATTGGTCTTCTTCAGATTCAAAAACCCAAAGGGTTGGGGTTTTTGACTCTGACGAAGACCGATTGTTACGGTTGAAAGATGTTAGTCTTGTTTTCCCATTTGATAATGTGGTTATATATATATATATATATATATATATATATATTATATATATATAAATATATATATACATATATATATATATATATATATATATATATACATACAAATATTGGTATACTTTGGGAGCAGACCTTCTTTTAAACATACCTCATTAAAGATCTTGCCAACATTAAGTTTAGTATGTTTCCTACATACCTTTTCAAGGTTTCGAATGCTACCTTTCCATCTCTGTGGTACCATATAAATTAACTCACCGATTTTTTTATCTTTCATTGTATTTTTCATATTACATTTCCGACGTTTCGGTCTACGTTGACCATTTTCAAGGATTCTATATACAAGGTTTTTTTAAAACAATTCTAATAAATACTTATTTACAATGACAATTACCTCACTTCTATCAAACATAACTAATAACAAAATATTCTTTTAAAAAACACTACCTTAATAAACATGACAGGTTTGCTACAAAATTCCCTACATGAACATTTACACAACATTATTTAAATCACTATATAGTTATTTTTCACGAATGTAACTTTAAAATTCTGGAAAAACAACAGGACTGATCATTAATGTTCGGCTTCTTTTCCTTTATGCATAATGATTCAATTATATGCAGCCTCGTGTGATTATTTTCTGCATATAATACTTCAATGTTGTCTTCCAGTATTTTTCTACTTAGCCTGCTTTTATGTATGTACGAAAGAACACACAATGAACATACATAAAAGCAGGCTAAGTAGAAAAATACTGGAAGACAACATTGAAGTATTATATGCAGAAAATAATCACACGAGGCTGCATATAATTGAATCATTATGCATAAAGGAAAAGAAGCCGAACATTAATGATCAGTCCTGTTGTTTTTCCAGAATTTTAAAGTTACATTCGTGAAAAATAACTATATAGTGATTTAAATAATGTTGTGTAAATGTTCATGTAGGGAATTTTGTAGCAAACCTGTCATGTTTATTAAGGTAGTGTTTTTTAAAAGAATATTTTGTTATTAGTTATGTTTGATAGAAGTGAGGTAATTGTCATTGTAAATAAGTATTTATTAGAATTGTTTTAAAAAAACCTTGTATATAGAATCCTTGAAAATGGTCAACGTAGACCGAAACGTCGGAAATGTAATATGAAAAATACAATGAAAGATAAAAAAAAATCGGTGAGTTAATTTATATGGTACCACAGAGATGGAAAGGTAGCATTCGAAACCTTGAAAAGGTATGTTGGAAACATACTAAACTTAATGTTGGCAAGATCTTTAATGAGGTACATACAAATATATATATATATATATATATATATATATAATACAAATATATATATATATTTGTATGTACAATATATGTATATATATGCATGCTTTTAAAAACTGGATGTCTGTTTTCACTGAAGATTTTTTTTGCTGAAGATGGTGGATGCAACAAGGAAACATGTCCAATAATGCATTAAAAAGTTATGGAGATTTAATTTTTATGTTGAACTCGTATGTTTAACTTATTATGTTAAATTTCGTAATTTGGAAAAATATACGACGAAATTGAACAAAGTGGAAGCAGACATCCAATTTTTAAAAGTATGCATTGAAGATGGACTGCTTCCAACTTTTACAAATATGTGTATATATATATATATATATATATATATATATATATATATATATATACATAGCGAATTTAAATAGTGTTTATTCAAATATTTTTTAAAAACCTAACAG